>SKCR01032169.1:0-293455 GCA_019454045.1 Zanthoxylum bungeanum
ACTATTGTTGCCCTAACTCCTTGGGCATTCATTCCCCCGTCTTTCCCACTAGCCTCAATCTTCCTACTCCTTACGAACCTTTTCTTCTTCCCACTTTGACCAACTTCCTCCCGTTCCCTTTTCCATTTCGTCCAGTCTTATTTTCGCTTTCCCAAACCACTCTGCTGGTGAACTCTCCAATGACCCATGGTTTCCGTCTTCTGCCATCGTCTTACCACGCAAGTTGTTTTTCGTTCTTTCCCCACAGATGGCGCCAACTGTTGACGGGTGTTTTTCGTCCCAGAGGCAGTTTTGAGATAACTCTCCCGAGAAAATCCTTCTTCAACCTTGAATTTGTTTGGTTATGGGAGACCAAAAGCAAATATAGCAAAAGATAAAACAACCATGAAATCGACAAGAGGGTTTAACGTGGTTCGGCGGAACAAATCCAGCCTACGTCCACGGTCACAAAGTGGGGGTGATTTTTATTACCAAATCGAGCTCGGCCGATCTGTTTTCAGGAAGGGTCTAAAGAAACCGAGCTATTTGTCTGTATCATTTTTACAAATAGTGCTCATTCGTCTTATAATTTTTTGCTATCCCCTAATAAATAAGACTAACTTTCCTTTATATACCAAGAGAATTACAACACTATTTCCATACTTCTATGACATCATCCACGTGAATCTCCTGCTGATTGACGGGCTCTCTGCCCCAAGACTGCCTCGCCGAAAGAAAACATTCCACCTGACGGCTTGTCACATCACCCTGCTTTATACACTACCATACTCAACAATAATGATGCCAGCCTATAAAGATATCAAGCGGTGATACATGTCGGAGGGAAAAGTCCAAACTACCCTGATCTCATGTCGGTCGTCAAAAGGTCGGCCAAATGATCTGTCGAACTACCCAAGCTACCCCGACTAGACCCGAAAGTTCCGGGCCATTCATCACGGTATAGGAGGAGAAGCAAAACTGAACCGAACTACCGGGCTACTGTGGTCTATCTCGGCTCTGATGTTGTCGGTCTCTGAGATTCGCATCATATTATGTCCTCTGGTCGGCCAGATCCAGGAAGCTGGGTTCGGCTCTCTCCCTGGCCGAGGAGTGACCAAAACCTTCTGAACATCCATCTTTCCAAAAGGAGAAAACTCATCTCTGCCCTTGCCGAACTGTTCAAATACATTGTCACAAAAATCACCATCAACATAAATAATTAATATATGATTAAATTCATCTAGTTTATTATAAACAAAGACAATCAAGTTTAACATATATATATATATATATACACACACACACATGTGTGTGTATTAAAATCTATGAAAAAAATCACTAAGAATTATAGTGAAGTTTGATCAATCTATATAATTCATAACTCAAATCCTAATATAAGTATGTCATATATAATTTTGTAGTTGCATACCTATGTGTTAGATAACTTATGAAATATCTTAAATAATGTTATTTAGGGTTGTGTAACGAGTATGTTATCAATTATTGAATAATAATATGAGGCCCCCCCCATTCTCTCTCTCCCATTTAAATGACAATAATACCCATAATCCTTTAAATAAATTACTTTTTTTATTTAATTATTTAATTATTTAATTAATTTATTTTATTTTTTAATTTAATTATTTATTTTGCTTTTTTATTTAATTCTTTTATTTTTTATACTTATATTTTTATATATATTTACTTATTTAATAGTTTTTATATATTTATTCTCTTTTATTGTTTAATAAATCTTATATATTTTTTATTTGTTGTTATTTATTTTGTGATTCTTTACTTATTTAACTTTCTTTTAATTATTTATTAATTTATTTAACACTACTTATGTATAATGGAATGTGACCTCTGTTTTTGCTTTTGCTTTGTTTTATTAAAAATTGTGTTTACTTTACTTTGTAAAACCAGTGATATGAGTTGTTTACTTTTAAGTTGTTTGCTTTCGTAAAACAATGTATGTATCTACTTTAACTTTTACTTTTTCTAAAGTTGTAATACTTATCTTGTAAACTTTTTTTCCTATATAAAGAGGTAGTTTGTAAGTTTGAAGACAATATCGTTTATAAGATCATTTGAGCCTTTTGAAATAGGTAAGTCTATCTCCCATGCTCTTTCCCTTTCGGCCTCTCCTTCTATCTTCTTAGTACATAGTTCTCATCTTAGTAGAACATTATGGATGCTTATAACTTGTGTTCATTTTCAGATAGTTGGTCATGTGAGAATTATGTTTTAAGTGAGGAGAGCATTTTCAACAATAGTCATGATTATACACCCGATTTTACTACAGACCAAGTTAGTTATTATCGTTGTCTTATGCATATTTGTTATTTATTTTGAAAGTAGAGAAATTATGTTAAGATGGATAATGTTGCACTTTTACATCTTTGTTATATTTTTTATATAGATTTTTGAAAGTAGATAAGATATGATAAATTGGGCGAAAGGAGTTAGTCTGTAAAATGATATTGTGGTGGTTATTAAAAATTCTGCCAATTTAAAAGGTGGTAAACTGCCAAAGTGTCATCTTATGTGTGAAAGAAGAGGAAAGTACAAACTGCCACGATATCTTGTTGATGGAGCAATTAATTAAGAAAAAATACCTTCATGATTAAGAAAAAATACCTCAATGATTACCTTGCAAATCCAGACACCAACGAAATAATAAATATTATTTGGGTTCATCCTAAAAGCCTAGAGCTATATGTTAACTTTCTACCTGTGTTGATCATTGATGTCACATGCAAGACCAAAGAATATCAGATATTACTATTGGAGGTTGTGGGTATCACATCCACAATGCAAACTTGAAGCATGTTTTCCTATGACAAGTCACATCCTTTGTATTTGGGATGTAAATCAGTGCGTAATGAAGAAATGCAGCCCTATGCTTGGTCTGGAGTGGAAACATTTTTATGCGTTATGACACTCGCTCATTAACTCATCGACACATTGCTCTTACCATCAGAAGTGGGAAGTCATGTGCGAGGAGTTTAGAAAATTCAATGGTATCGTAAATTATCATAGGAGTTTAGTAACATAATCATATGGTTAATGCGATGATTTACCATAAAAATAACATGCACCATGAAGAAATTACATAAATAAAACATCATATTTAGTGTTTTTTTTTGCAAAAATCTAAAAATAAATCACTAAGAATTATAGAGAAGTTTGATCTGTTAGTTCTATTTGTGTTCAACTTCTGTAATAAAATAAGTTCAATTGAGTTATAATAAGTCTTGAAGATCTCGGAGCAATTGAATAAGTATTTGGACAACATCAGATGGAGATATTAGAGAGATGTTCACTCTTTTGGACATTCCCGAATATTTAGAGTTCCAATTGATATGAGGTCACTTTCATTGGAAAGTAGACTCAAAGACGATCGTGTACATATAAAGAACGCATGATTTGGACAAGAGACACGAAAGTTACAAATATTTTAAATTACACCTCAAAATCAGTCCGCGATATCGTTCGTGTTGCGTTCATTTGAGCGTTTTAACTCCCAGAGGCAGAAATTTTGCGTTTGAGGGGCATTCAACCGCCCATACGTAAACGAGTTATTTTGGACGTGTTTTAAACTAGTTTTATGTAAGGAAAACCCTAATTTTACCCTACTTATTTAAACAAACACTTAGCTAATTTACCCAGATGAAGAAACATTATTTTGAGAGCCTCCATATACTTTATTTCTTACTTCTTGACAATCAACCTAGAAGACTTCATTAATTCCATTATCTTCTTTACTTTGGTAAGATTGTTCTTTGGTAACCATCAACACAAAAACACAACATTAACCCAATTTCCTAAGTCTTTAGAGTTCTAAAAGAGAAAATTTGGTAGTCAGAGTTCTGACATTGCTAGTTCGCAAGGTTGATCCACTCAGAGACTTCAGAAGTTCTGAAGAAGTCTGTTTGGTGTGGACTCAGAGAGTTCTTCGATTTATTACAATCTAGAGGTATTCGAGACGGTGAAGTTGTCACCATAGGTCTTATATCATCGCTGTAAGTTTTCTCTATTATAGTGGATTGGGGTGGTAGTCTATACCCGAAGTGAATTTTTACTAGCATGAGTTTTCCACTCTGTCAATAAAATTCTTATGTTGATTTTATTTACTGCTTTGATTATTTATTACTATAAAATTTTATAATATTTTATAATTACTTATATTAAGAGTGGTTGATTGAATCGTATCATAGTCACTCTAACTTTGACCTATTTTATATTAGAGTAGTTGAATAATTCCGCATAGGGTCAGAACCTTAGACAAAAATATTGGGGCGGATGTGGGACCCCTAGGGTCGGATCGGTGCCCCGCGTAATGAAAGTGGGTATAACCCATGGATATCAAACATAGGTGTATTTTTAAATATTTTAATGAAATATTATATTCCATTAGTGCATAGGAAAAAACTAGGGTTGAATTGGAGTCCGGAAACTCAAAAACATATGAAAATAAGTTGTAGCGCGCGCTACAATACGCGCATTTTGCACACTTTTTTTAATTATATTTGATGCTTTCAAATGATTTCCTTTAACTCTCTTTCCAGAGAGCTGAAGGAAATATGATATTTTACTCTAATTCCTTCTGATCTTCCCTAAGCACTTCAAAACACCCAAAATTAATTTTTTTAACATCAAAACTAACATCAACACATGTTAAAGAATAAAATCATGTTTTTCAAAATATCAAAAAAATTTACAAAAAGATATAAATTTATGCTAAATACGCACATGCGTAAATTTTGAATCTAAAACACAAACCAAATTAGAATCCCACAATGAAGTAACTCATGAACAATTCTAGGTCACTCAAAGGTGGTTAAGTGATTCTAGAATGGTAGTCATAGCTCCAAGCTATCATCTAGAATTCCAAACTCTAATTTAATACAAACATAATACATATTGTGTTTATGCTTCCAAAACATCCATACACAATTCATTAGCCGAATTTCAACATCAAGTTATGTTATTATGTATCCAATATATAATACATCACTATATGCTTCATTAATGAAAATAATTCACTAGTGAAAATATAGCTTTAGAGAAGATCAAACTCACCTAGTAAGCTTGATTCCAAGATCCAATCTTCTTTTCTTTGTTGAAATGTTGTAGAGAACTTCCAAAGTTAGCAAGCTTGACTCCAAGATCCAATCTTGATTCCAATGCTAACAAGCTTGATTCCAAGATCCAATCCTAATTTCTTCTTGTTGAAATGTTGTAGAGAACTTTCAAAACTTCTCCAAACATTTCTTTTACTTAGGCTAATATTTCTAAATCTTGCTTATTTTAGTTTTCACAAGCTTAACTTTCTCAAGCTCAAGCTTAATTAAAAACTTGCTCAAGCTTGCCTTTTATAGTAAAACTTATGCAATTTTTAATTAATAAAAATTTTAATCAAGTTTTAGGTGGGCTTAATCTAATTTGTCAAAATATATATAATTAAGTGTGACTAATCACTTTTATCTACCACTTTGATTTAATCCAATTAAATCAAGATAAAGTTTAACAAATAAATTAGTTCATTGTCTACCACTTTGATATAATCCAATTAAATCAAGCCAAATATACCTATAATTACATATTTGTAATTATCAAAACATCCTCCAATGGTAGAGATATTTATGAAATTACAACAAAATCCTTGTGTGATTTATGATTAATCTAATTAATCCAATTGAGTCAAAGTAAGTAATTAATGTTATCTAATAACACTTAGTTATTTTAATTGATAATTATAATATCAAATATTATTTATTATCAAACATTATCGGCTACCCAAGTGCTCAACGAGTACACTTCATATTGTGGGACTCTCTAAGTCCAGACACGTTCTTCATATAAGCCTAGCTTACATGTACGTAATTCGGCCACCTCCGAATTCACGAAGAACACGAACGACCTTTCAAAACTATAGAAGTCGAGGTCATCACATATGTTTAATAATCCCTTCATTGTAGGTTATCCGAGTTGTGCTTATGAAATATAGATTACACTGTCAAGTTTCCGAAGTACACATCTCATGTCCACGATTCTTTACAACTAATCAGAACATCATTTCTGATATATGCGATCCACCTTAGGTGATCGGCTTTGACCAAAGTCTTAATAATCATGACTTACTTACATGGATACTTAAACCCCTTATGGTACACATACGAGCCGACAAATCATATCTTGATACACACTTGATTAACAAGTGTATCGGTCCACACCCAATGAACATCTAACGGTCAGACCATTAAAGGTCTCTGACATATATGGCATCAAAGTGTGGAGGATCACACACAAAATCAATGCTATCATTTATAAAATCAATGCTACTCGACTCGAGGAGATTCCTATTGACGGTGGTGTGTACTTCCAACTATTAGGAATCACATGTGAGTCATTCAGTATTCGCTCCAACGAATACCCACATGTATATACGAACTTCCATTGCTCATGATACATTGGGTTAAATAATTGGAACTCCGATTCTAATATATGACATATGCTAGTCTTATAGGTCATAGGAATTCGACCGTATTCCGAAACCAACGACTATGAATATTTCTTTAGGAATAATTTATATTAGTAATACTATCCCAATATCGGACCACCCAGTGTCCAGTATTACTACATGAATATTCTGAGGTCAATGTCATTCTCAGCATATTTATATATATCTCAATTTAATATGCATAATGAAATTACCATTAGTAAGGGTTGAAATGAATATATAGTTATTTTATTAATAAATAATAAAATAAAATGTACAATACATTATTTGGATCGGCGCTCCAAGTACCAACTCCAAAAAACTCTCACTTGCTTAGTGTCAATCCGGATAGTACCGAAGTCTCATCTTCTCCACATGTTTATCGAATAACTTAGGATGTAAGACCTTAGTAAGCGGGTCTGCTATGTTGTCTTGTTCTTGAACCTTTAAGACCACCATGTCTTTTCGTTCAATGATCTCTCTAATCATGCAATATTTCCTTTCCATGTGTTTAGACTTGGAATGCGCTCTCGGCTCCTTAGCCTGCGCAATGGCTCTGCTATTATCACAGTATAATGGGATCGAATCCGTAATACTAGACACAATGGCAAGTTTTGTGATAAAATTTCTTATCCAAATAGTTTTTTTAGCAACTTCTGAAGCCACTATAAATTTTACCTCAGTGGTGGAATCAGTTGTTGAGCCTTGCTTTGAACATCGCCAACTAACCGCACCGCCATTAAGGGTAAATATGTATTCAAAATTTATGCCATCTGGATCTCCCTGGCAATCAGAGTCTGTATAACCCGTAACTTGTAACTCATCTTCTTTATACATGAGAAACTTATCATTAGTACCCTTAAGATACTTTAGGATATGTTTCACGGCTGTCTAATCATATTGATATTGGCTAGACACACTGACGCTGAAACTGATGTTAGGTCCTGTACATAACATATCATACATAATTCTACCAATACAAGAAGCATAAGGCAAATTAGACATTCTAACTCTTTATTCCTTAGTCTGATGTGTCATTTTCTTCGAAAGATATATTATGTATCGGAAAGGTACATTTACTGCCTTACAGTTGGTAAAACCATCCATTTCTAACATTTTATCTATGTACGTGGATTGCGACAACCCTATAAGCTTCCTAACTATATCCCGGTAGAGCCTTATACCCAGTATATATGAAGCTTCACCCATGTATTTCATGGCGAATTTCTTGCAAAGATAGGCTTTCACACTTTGCATCAATCTTATATCATTCCCAATGATAAGGATATCGTCTACATACAAAATAAGAAATACTATCATGCTCCCACTAACTTTCTTATAAACACATGATTTTTCCTCGTTCTTGATGATCCAAATAATCTAATTATCTCATCAAAATGGTGATTCCAACTTCGGGATGCCTATTTAAGTCTATAAATAGACTTTCAGAGCTTACAAACCAAGTTTGAAGTCTCACAAGATAGGAAACCCTTTGATTGTTCCATATAAATATCCTCATTGAGGAATCCATTTAGGAAAGAGATTTTCTCATCCATCTGTCATATCTCATATATGGCCATTTAAGGTGCCCCACGCCTAACAATTGCTAAGTTACAGTGTTTAGTTTTGTCCATTTAAGCTTCAATTTCATATTTCGTTTCTGTGCAAAAAAAAAATGATCTGAATTGCGTCAATAAACAAAAAAAAAATAAAAAAGTAAGAAAATTTGCTTATTGAAGGTGCCCACGCTGACAATTGCTTTTGTTGGCCTGCTTTCCTTTCGTTGCAGTGTGAATTTTGGCCATTAAGTGTCAGCTTAATATTTGATTCATTAAAAAAAAAATGCCTTCATTAGCTTTGTCGCAGATCAGTAGGCAGTAGGGTTTTTCTTGCTTTTTGTCATTTTTGGATGAGAATTTTGATAATAGGTTGTTGCTGTTGTTAAAAAAAAAGAATCTGAAATTGCTTGTCAGTCAAAAAAAAAGGAGAAGAAATTTGATGCCCGCGCCTGACAGTTGTTTTTGGCATGCAGTGTGCATGTTGGCCATTATTTAGTATTTGGTTCAAATGAACAAAAAAAAATCAAAAAAAAAAAAAACAAATTGATCTTGTTTATTTTATTCATTCCTTTTGCACTCTAGTTTTAGGTTTTATTGATCAAGTATCGTCGTTACTTCTCGAGTCACGTCTTATTCTTTTTCTTGATACCCTTATTCATTTGATTCCTTGTGGATTTTGCTGACTTTTGGACTACACGTGGATTGTGAAATCCATTGGTGGTTAGCGTTCGACATTGAACGGAGGTAATCATTCGAGGGGAGTGTTTGAGAGAGAGTGAAACAAGAGATCTTGTGAGGTTTCCTTTATTTAGTTAATTTATTTCTTTCTTGTTATTACTAACCTGTTTGTTAAGTAAGATGACAGAGAAAGATATGGACATTGATGGGAGGTTTAATACCATGGAGAATAATATGGCTGAGTTCTGGGAGATATTTGAAACTATGAATGCGACAATAGAGAGGTTGTCGATGGAGGTTACTAGTCTCCAATTCTCTAGTGTTCAGAAGGAGGTTGAGGGGCCACAACAATCTAGGCCGGAACAAGCAGAACAACAACCACATAGGGTACTTATACATGAGTTTGAGGCAGAGAATAATCTGGATGATATGGAAGAGTTGGATGAGTTCGAAGATGAGGAGGATAGGTATAGACCGCAAGATAGGCGGTATGAGAGAAGATATGACCGGCGGGATATGAGGTTTGATGAACGAAGAGGTTTTAAGAGAGGAGATAGAAGGGCTTATGAGGGAGAAAATAGACGATTTGGTGATAGATTTGGTGATAGATTTGGAGATAGATATGGGAGAGATGCATATGATGAGCATAATTATGACTACCGGAGGGAACCTGACATGAGAGATCATGGTAGGAGAGAGGATATTGATGGTGACCTAGGCAGCATCAAGATGAAAATTCTATCCTTTCACAATAGAAATGATCTAAAGTCATACTTAGACTGGGAGAGAAAAATTGAGTTGATCTTTAATTTTCATAGGTATTCTGATGAAAAAAAGTGAAGTTAGCTGCAATTGAATTTATAGATTATGTGGTGATTTGGTGGGATCAGTTAATAACTAATAGAAGGAAAAATCATGAGAGACTAGTGGAGACTTGGGAGGAGTTAAAAGCTCTCATGCGTAGGAGATTCATTCCAAATCACTATTACATAGAGTTATATCAGAAGCTACAACATCAGTATCAGGGGTCGAAGAGTGTTGAGGACTATCATACAGAGATGGAGGTAGCAATGATTATGGCGAATGTGGTGGAGGATAGAGAAGCCATGATGGCTCAGTTTTTAGGTGGTTTAAATAAGGAGATTGCGAGTGTAGTTGAGTTGCATCATTATGTGTAGTTGGAGGATATGCTACACATGGCGATCAAGGTAGAAAGGCAGTTGAAGAAGAAATCTGCATCTAGATACAATGCACATGAAACTTCTACTTGGAAGGGGGATTGGTCTAGCAATGAGCGGAGAGATGAGGGTTTTAATAAGCCCAAGGCTGATAGTGGTAAGGGAAAAAAATGGAGACATGTAGATTTAAGGTTAAGTCTAAAGTGGTGATTCTGAAATCCAATGAGGTAAAGTGTTTTAAGTGCTTAGGTATGGGACATTATGCATCAAAGTACCCCAACAAGCGAACACTAGTAATGAAAGATGATGGTAATATCGATTCCAGAGATGGGGAGGTGGAAGATGAGATGCCTACGTTAGAGGATGCTAGTGATAATGTGGGAGCAGCATACCCACTAGATAACATGTCGCTTGTGTGTAGGAGATCACTGACAGCACATATAGTCGAGGAGGAGACCGAGCAGCAGAGAGAGAATATTTTCCATACTAGGTGTAGTGTGAATGGGAAATCATGTAGTATGATCATACATGAGGGTAGTTGCACCAACGTGGCTAGCACATCATTGGTGGCAAGATTGGGATTGTCATGTTTAAAACATCCTAAGCCATATAGGCTCCAATGGCTTAATGAGTGTGGTGAGGTTAGAGTGACCAAGCAGGTATTGTTGTCTTTTACCATTGGACCTTGCACGGATGAGGTGTTGTGTGATGTGGTACCATGCAGGCAGGCCACATACTTTTGAGGAGGCCATGACAGTTCGATAGGAATGTGATATATGATGGGTTTCGAAACAAATATTCATTCCAGCATAAGGGCAAGCCCATTAAATTATACCATTTGACACCAAGACAGGTCCATGATGATCAAGTCAAATTACAATTGGAAAGAGAAAATGAGAGAGAGAGAGAGAAGCCGCATCCTTGGGGGTAAGAGTGATAGTAGTGAGAAAATAAGATCTAAACCCGAGAGTGGGGGAAATACTGGGATTAGAACCGAGAGTAAACCTAAGGGAAAAAGGGCTGATGAAGAGAGTGAGAAGAAAGGGAAAATGAAAAATAATTTTTATCTAGGTGAGGGAGAAGTGATGAGAACCTATAAAGCTAGCAAACTCATGTTGCTGCTGGTGTATAAAGACACACCATATTTTTCTTTACTTACTAACACTAACAGTTCACTTCCTGTTTCTATTTCTTCTCTTTTGCAGGAATTAGAAGACATGCTTACAGATGACACCCCTAATGGGCTCCCACACATTCAAGGGATAGAACATCAGATTGATTTCGTGCCTTGAGCTGTCATTCCTAATATACCCGCATATAGGAGAAATCCTGAGGAGACGAATGAACTTCATAGGCAAGTTGAGAAGCTGATGGAGAAGGGTTACGTACGAGAGAGTATGAGCCCGTGCGCAGTACCAGTGTTATTAATGCCTAAGAAGGATGGAACGTGGCATATGTGCGTGGATTGTCATTGTTGGTTTCTATTAAGGTCCCAAGATCAATAATAAGCATGAAAACATGTGTGAATAACAATCGAAGAAGTTGTGGAATACTTACATCGATCGGTTGAGCGACGCACGAGGCAACAAAATCTATTTTTTGCCTTCTTTCACTGCTCGGCAATGAGCAGTTCACAGCCCACTGGTTTCGGCCATTTGAGCTCCTTCGTCGAGCTCCAAGCTTCGTCGAACGATTCTCGGCTCATGGGTGGACTTCCCTATCACCTTCGCATGTCTCGTAAGTGTGCTAGCACTTGTGATTTTGCCACAAAATCCCACTCTTGCTTCCCTTTATTTTCGGTCACAGCCCAGCAAACCAGAAAATTTGGCCCATTGGGCGTGAGGATGAGAGAGATGAGAGGAAGAGAGAGTTATTTGGTTTGATTCCAAATTTGTGTATCTTATACACACATTTGAATTTCAAATGCATTTGCCATGAATTTGGATTTCAAAAGTCAAGCCATAAATGGCTCCAACCACCAACATCACTCAATCACATCAATCACAAGTTGTCAAGTCACATCACTCAAAGTGACAAGTGATTTGACGCTTGATGCGACTAGCGATTTGACGCTTGATTTGACTTGCGTGCCGGCTCAAATTCAAAATGCGAATGCGCTCACAAATAATCCCGGGCTCGGGTTCGCTAATTCCAAATTAACGAATTTTCTGTCGCGTCGTAATTGAATGATTACGCCTAGCGAAATCACTATTCACGTCGCTAACGAATTAATTCTAAATTAATTCATTCACCCGAATTAAAATCTAATTTTAATTCCGCGTCGAAATCCAATTTCGTTTAATATATCGAATATATTAATTAATCGATTAATTCCAAATTAATCGTTATCTCTCTCTAATTAATCCCAGATTAATTTAGAGTGCGAGTCATACGTCATCAGTGAATCTTTGGGAAGCGACCCATGAGATCCCCGGATATGTTGGCAGTAAATTCGGTCGTCAGACTATCTGAACACGTAAGTACCTCATACTACGTTTATACCGACTTACAAGACAAGGTTGGCCTCTAGCAAAGCGCCATGCCTACCCAATTCTCTTGAAATATCCTTACAGGAATAAAGGATCTATATCAAGCGTAGTATACGTAGTATTGCGTATTTCTGTCCAGTGTCAGATGATCACGTGCTAGGCCTGGGGCTGGAATTGTGTCTGCCCCATACGAAACACATGTCGGATGTCTGGTGACTAGTCTCTATAATCGGATAAACCTGACCTTGTCATTTTATCCCGATAGCTGCAGCATTTAAGAAAACCAGTCCCGTATCCTACATGACCATCATCTCCATATGACTGGAGTGACACTTCCGTCTTGACATCACACCCAACACACTAAGATTCTCAATATACCCAGCATTGGTGTACACAGAACCTGTTAAAGCCCTGGACGACCGCAACCAAAGTATATTGATTGTCGCAAGTATTAGCGGTGCAAGTCTCAGGTTAAGACCAAATACACCTACCCTGATTTCGGACTTCCATAGACACATAGTCATACTACCAATGGAATTCCGAGGGGGTCTATCCAGAGCGAAGCTGTTTCCCGTACCATCGGTAAAACACAACCTCCTATTACACTTGCATGAGTATCATATACCCAAATATATGAGAACTATATTGTTGTGCCCTCACAACGCGCACAAGTGTAATACTAGTCTTTTACGTATTTATCGATGTCTCATCTCGATAATACTCTGACTATGGATATTTAATGATTTATCCTTCGTGGACTAATATTGTCTCATATCATTCTCCGTCCAGGAACAAATCACAAGGACCTCTTATCATTTATAAATCTAGGTGATCTAATCACAAATGATAAGAGTGCAATCTCCTTTGTCACATAGTTAATTTGTACAACAACACCATGATCTGTACAAATAGTGACGCTATGATTCATAATTGTCCAACAATCTCCCATTTGGCCTATAGCCAGTCACTCGAGTGTCTTACACCCGAACTATGTACGGTTGGCTCAAACTGCTGAGAAAAGGCTTTCTTTAGCGGATTTACATGATTATCGTCTGACGCAATTTATTCGATCATCACATCGCCACGATGTATGATCCGAACGAATCAGATGAATATCGAAGTATGTATCTGGATCGTTGATGAGACCATTAATTCTTTACCTTGGGCTGACACCTAGCTCAGCTGCTAACAGAATTATATCTAATCTAATTAAATCATACTCCATAAGAATCATTTCGTTTTGAATTAAATCATACTCCTACTAACCCTCTTATATACATAAGAATCATTTCGTTTTGAATTAAATCATACTCCATTATGATTACATCAAAACGACAATTCCAAGAACCTAATGCTTGCTACAATCCAAACATGGATCGAATAACCTGCAAACATTGTTTGCTAGTTTTGGTACGACAAAACCGTCAGGATGTTGTAAACATCCTCCTAAAGGTTTCCTTTTCAGGAAAGCGATTTTCCCGTATAGCTGACATATTTCATAAATGAAACATGCAGCAATAGCAAACATTATCCAAATGGATTTACCATGGCAACAGGTAAAAGATCTCGTCGTAATCAACACAATGTTGATAACGATACATTTCCGTTATAAGCCTAGCTTAGTACGTTGGTATGTTGCCATCCATGTATGTCTTCCTTGAAGACTTATACAGTACCAATAGGCACAATGCCTTGCTGTACATCAACTAGTATCCAAACTTGTTGATATACATGGAATCCAATTCGGACTCATGACACTTTGCCATAATAAGGAGTCGATACCTTGTATCACTTCCTCATACGTAGTCAGTTGGTATACCTCAATAAGATTGACATCTTTATGAGGTGAGATCAGAAACCCATATCCCAGGTTGTTTTCTCACTCTCTCCGACATATGTGGTTCTTGTGTATTTGAAGATTAATGGCAATAGTTTCATCCTTGATGAACTATTTATGTTCCATTAGGAATCGATGCCTGGAATAGTATTACTCTGATTTCATCGAGTATTACTATCCTCCCACTAACCACTGCATATCGGTATTCCTCTTAGGAAAACCGCATGGTGAGCAACAATCTAATTGTTCTCTTGTGAGGTGTATAAGTACAATACTTATGGTATCCCTAGGATAACCTACAATTGGCACTTATCCAATTTGGGTTTTAGTTTGGTATCATCCAAACATATGTCTAGCATTCCCAAATTATCAGGAATGTGAAACCCGGTTTCTTTCCCGTTCATATCTAATATGATATCTGTCAAAAAAAATTTATGGAACATTATTCTAAATAAGTTTTGCACTGCTTATGCTTATCCGTTGAAGGAAATGGTAGCTCAGAGCGACTCATGATTAACCTTATCATGTCCAACAAAATTCGGTTATTCTGTTCGGACACACCGTCAAAATGACGTATTCCGAGAGGAGTCCTCATAAAAAGAATATTATACTCTTTCTAGTAAATTAGAAACTTATTGCTTAAGTATTTTCCATTACGGTCTTACCGTGACAGTTTAATACTTTAGCTGATCTGTTTGTCTATTTCGTGTTGAAAACTTTGAAATTTTCCTATTTGTGTTCTAAAAGAAACACATAACCATAACGCGATGCCACATCCGTAAAGGTCACGAAATATTCATATCCACCTCTAGCCTTGCTAGACATGGGCCCACTTGCTTCACTATGAACTATGGCTAACAGATTAGTGGCATTTACACTTTTACCAAGTAAATAGTGTTTTAGGCACTTTGCCCAATAAACTAGATTCGTAGACTTTATTTGAATAGAATCAAATCAGTCCTAGTATCCACTCTTCGAAAGTGTGGATATACGAGTTGTGGATGCTGGATTTCGGCCGAGGTCCACAATCAGAATTTGTAGGTTGGGGGCATCAGTGATCCTGCAAGACAAAGTAGAGTGAGCGGGAGGAGACTACCCACCGGTGTGGTGGGTGCCGGGGGCACTCCGACGCTTAAGTCAGTAGTATGAAATGAGCAGTAAATATGTAAAATGTGAAAGCAAGATTTAATGTTACTTTGACCTCTTTGGGTGGCCGTGAGGGCGGTGGAAAGTGTTTAAAGGGATGGAGTGCTCAGGGAGCTTGTGTCAGGGAGCAGAAGCATGTAAGAGAGAAGTGAAGCTTGGATTCGAGAACTCTGACCCTCTTACTGTGTGCTGAGTTACCTCTCTTTTTATAGATCGAAGGAATCATCCTTGTAGCTGTCAGATGAGCTGCATATGGGACCTACAACGTGCTGTGATTTCTGGCAATGGGGCCTCGCACATGTTTAATGTTTCTGCTTTCGGCGGGGAGGATAATGTGCATGTGTTTGTGTTTTTAGAAAAAGAGGAATAGTTAGTAACAATTGTGTTTTATGTTGTCTACTTATTTGGCTTTTCATGTACCGATGGAATAAAGTCTTTTGGGCTGGGTTCTTCCAATATGGTTTTTAAGGGCCAATATTTGTGGGCTTTTGGTATTGAATTTTGACGTGAAAAGACAATTTTACCCCTGGCCCAAATTTGGCACGTATAGTTTGTCCCCTACTCTCTAAGTTAAGAAGTCCTTGACTTGGAGAGTATTTCAATATATGTCGAATAGAACAAGATGTATCTCGTACCAGTCAAGAATGTACTAGTTCATGTTTCATACGACAGAGTGAATTTAATGCATGGTTTATGAGTAGTCCAAGTCTTCAACTTGGCTTGACACAAGCCATGGGGAATGTCCCCAGTCGACTGAACCATAAGACGGTTCAGGAGTATATTCCACTTGACATTGTCGTATGAACTGTAGGAGGTTCATATCTTCAAATGACTCGACGTGAATCTATGGGGGATGTCCCCAGTCGACTGATCAAGATGAAGGTCATGATAATCCCCATATTGCGGGTCAAATGATCAGGGGAGTTTACAATGTCTTCTGGACCAAATGAAGGCCAAGTCTTACATTTGACTCTACATGAGTTATGGGGGATGTCCCCAGTCGACTGAACCATATGAAGGTTCAGGATAATCTCCATACTACTAGTCAAGGACCAGTGGAGTCTTCAAATTTTTATAGACCAGATGAAGGTCTTATGTTGACTCTACATGAGCCGTGGGGGATGTCCCCAGTCGACTGAACCTGGTGAAGGTTAGTTTAATCTCCATACTACTAGTCAATGACCAGTGGAGTCTTCAAATTTTTATAGACCAGATGACGGTCTTATGTTGACTCTACATAAGCCATGGGGGATGTCCCCAGTCGACTGAACCTGGTGAAGGTCAGGATAATCTCCATACTACTAGTCAATGACCAGTAGAGTCTTCAAATTTTTATATACCAGATGAAGGTCTTATGTTGACTCAACATGAGCCATGGGGGATGTCCCCAGTCGACTGATCCAGATGAAGATCAGGATAAACAATTGACTCTTTATGAGCCATGGGGGATGTCCCCAGTCGACTGAACCAGATGAAGGTCAGGATAATCAATTGACTCTTTATGAGCCATGGGGGATGTCCCCAGTCGACTGAACCAGATGAAGGTCAGGATAATCCCCATACTACGGGTCAAAAGACCAGGGGAGTTTACAATGTCTTCTGGACCAGATGAAGGCCAGGTCTTCAACTTGACTCTACATGAGCCAATGGGGAATGTTCCCAGTAGACTGAACCAGATGAAGGGCAGGATAATCCCCATACTACGGGTCAAATGACCAGGGGAATCAATAATGTCGTCTGACCAGATGAAGGCCAGGTCTTCAAATTGACTCTACATGAGCCAATAGAGGAATGTTCCCAGTCGACTGAACCAGATGAAGGTCAGGATAATCTCCATACTACGGGTCAAAGGACCATGAGAATCTATAATGTCGTCTGACCAGATGAAGGCCAGGTCTTCAAATTGACTCTACATGAGCCAATAGGGGAATGTTCCCAGTCGACTGAACCAGATGAAGGTCAGGATAATCTCCATACTACGGGTCAAAGGACCATGAGAATCTATAATGTCGTCTGACCAGATGAAGGCCAGGTCTTCAAATTGACTCTACATGAGCCAATAGGGGAATGTTCCCAGTCGACTGAACCAGATGAATGTCAGGATAATGGGTATATTGTCGAATGAGTTCATCAACAAGTTCCAAGATATAGGCGTGTAGATGTGGAAATCAAGTCTCAATTCATACATGCATAACAGTATCTATGATAATTCCAAGCTACATATTAAATGATGTCGACTGTGATTCATATCATATATCAAGACATGCAAATGTTGTAACTATAATAATTCCAAGCTACGTACTAGATGATGTCGACTGGGATTTATATCACATCTCAAGACATGCAAGTGTAGTAACTATAATAATTGCCAAGCTACGTACTAGATGATGTCGACTGGGATTTATATCACATCTCAAGACATGCAAGTGTAGTATCCACAACAAACCCCAAACTACACACATGTGGATGTCGAATGGGGCACACATCCAGCCTGAAGCCATACACACAAAGGATCCACAACAAGTCCCAAACTACATATTGTAATGTCTATTGAGACAGACATCAAGCATCAAACCATACATACATAGGATCCACTACAAGTCCCAAGCTACACACATGTGGATGTCGAATAGGACACACATAAAGCATCAAACCATTCACACATAGGATCCACAACAAGTCCCAAGCTACACATATGTGGATGTCGAATGGGACAAACATAAAGCATCAAACCATACACACATAGGATCCACAACAAGTCCTAAGCTACACATGTAGATGTCGATTGAGACAGACTGACTTGATGAAAGTCCATGACACTACCGTCGAATGGACTATCAAATGGACCTGATGAAAGTCTATAAGGTAAAGTCGAATGAATCTAATGAGTATCTATGTGAATCTTCATACTACAAGACCTGATGAAGGTCACGAGACTACTGTCGAATGGACATGTCGCATGGACTTGATGAATATCTATCAAGGTTATTACTCATTCAATTGATGAGGATTTATGAGACTACGGTCGAATGAAATTTATGAAAGTTCAAAGAATTCATCCTGATGAAGGTTCATGAGACCACAATAGATAAACTTAATGAAAGCCATCAATGTCGCCTCCATTCTACGAGACTACGGTCGAATGGACTTTATGAATGGACTTTCCAAAGAGCTATGGTCGAATGAACATGATGAAGGTCCTTGTGAATCTTCATTCTACATGACCTGATGAAGGTCAGGAGACTACGGTCGAATGAACCTGATGGAAGGTATAAATGAATCTTCATTCTACCAATCTCTGATACTACTGTCGAAAGGACCTGACAAAGGTCCATGAAGGTCACCACTCATTCTCCTGATGAGGGTTTATGAGACTACGGTCGAATGGACTTGGTGGAAGTCCAAGGAAGTCATTACTCACTATACTAGACATGAAGAAGGTTTAGGATGCTAAAATAGAATGAACATGATGAAAGTCATCACTCCTCACTCTCCTATGAGACTACTGTCGACTGGACCTGTTGAATGGACTTGATGGAAGTCCAAGGGGGTCATGGTCGAATGAACCTGATGAAGGTCCATGTGAGTCTTCATTCTACCTGACATGATGAAGGTCATGAGACTACGGTCGAATGAACCTGATGAAGGTTCATGAAGCAATGGTCGAATGAACTTGATGGAAGGACTAAATGAATCTTCATTATACCAATCTATGAAGCTACTGTCGAATGGAAATGACAAATGTCCATGAGACACGGTCCAATGAAACTAATGCATGTCCATGAGAATCCCCATTCTACTAGACCTGATGAAGGTCCAAAAGAATTTTCATACTATCTAGTTTGATCAAGGTTGGTCGATTGGACCTAAAGGAGGTCCAAGAAAATTTCATTCTACTTGACCTGATGAAGGTCAGCAGACTACTGTCGAATGAACCTGATGAAGGTCCATGAGACTATTCCAATGCTTTCCAGAGTTTATGGAAATCTATCCATGTAGTCTAGAGTGGATGATAATCTTCATACGTAGTGTGGAGATGATTATCTTCTCATGTAGTATGAAAGAGATGGATGCCTATCAAGGTCATTACTAATTATACAAGACCTAAATAAGGTTATTGATACTACAATGGAATAAACTTTGATGGAAGTCAAATAGACTTTTCATACTACCTAACCTGTAAAAGGTTGGTCGATTGAACCTAGAAGAGATCCAATAGAATTCTTCATTCTACTAGGCATGATAATATATTCCCTATGTAGTATGGAGTTGGCAATATTAAATCAATGTAGCATGGAGATGATGACTAACCTTTAATTTAGCCGGGAGGAGTTGAGAATCATTCCAAGTATTCTGAGGGATATTGGAATTTCCATGTAGTCTGGAGTTGATGGCTATTCACCTCGTTGTATGAAAATCTTTCCATGTCTCTGAGAGCTAAAAAGTGTGCTCAATAAATTTAATCTACAAAGCTTGAACTATTATATTTAAGGGATGAAGTTTTGTTGCTTAGTTTTGGTTTCATGCTACAAAAGTGAGGTTCAATTGTGAATGGATGATAGGTTCATCTGTCAGGATTTTTTCCTTCATGTAGGATTGCTTCATGAACCATGCAAGTAAGGAAGCATTTTTCATTGGTTTATGCAAGTTGGCTAGCTTCATTCGGCAGCTGTTCTTTGTTGGGTGGAGCATGGCACATGCAAGAGTCGAATGGGGTGGCTTTTGATGTAATATTGATTTGTCGAGTGGTAGTATGGGGAAAGTTATTGGCTGCTTTTTTTCTTTTATTCTTTCATCCCTTCACTTTCTCTTTTCAAATTGGCCCCACTTTACTTTCTCTCTTTTTTTTTTTTTTTTGTCAAAATCTTCTTCACGTGACTTTTGAAGCTTTTTAATTACCATAACAATTTCAAACCTAATGCAAACATTTGGGGCCCATGTTGTAAGCTATTTGCTTTTAGTAAAATAAAATTGGGAAATCTATGTATTTGGGCCCACTCTTCCTTTTGAATTTATTATTATTATTTTTTTTTGTATGGGCTGCTTTATTTATTTTATATGCATGCAGCCCACATCACAAAACTTGTTTATTGTTTAATGTGCAGCTCTCTCTCTCTCTCCCAAGCTTGCGTATTTTTTATTTATTTATTTTTTTTTTTTTTAGTCAACAATTGCAATTTATCTTTTACTAAAAGCAACAAACAGGAGAGCCACCCACTCTTTGATTTGCAAGTGACTTTAGTTGTTAGAGTTGAGCATGTAACTTTGTCGAGTGGGGCACTTATTTTATTTTATTTTTTTGTCGAATGGAGAGTGAGCTGTCAGGCATGCGATGTGGTGCTGTTGGGCTAGGCTTGTGGTGCGAATCTCGTGGTTGCCTTGGCTTGGGCAGTGGGCCGTTGTTGATCTGTACCAAGCTGATTGTTTGATGGTGTGTGTTGCTGGCACATTGTTTGATGGCGTGTCTTTGGCACATGTCGTATGGAGTAGAACATTGTTAGTGGGCTGATAGATTGTTGCAATTTCATCTTGTTGTTAGGCCTTAGATGCTTGGTCGTTTGATGTGTTTTGTTGCTCAGCCTCTGAGTGAGAGTTAATCCATCTGGTTAGCTACTTCGGCGGCCTTTTTGCATAGGCTGAATCTTGACAGCCTTATTTTTTTTTTATGTTCTCTAGAAAATATGAAAATATTCATATGCAATGGGAAGTTGATGATAATCCCTCTACATAGTCTGGAGGAGACTATCATTTTGCATGTCGTACGGAAAATATGGTCCCCTCATGGTGGATTTTTACTGGTCATATTATTGACTGCAGCTAATAGATTAGCTTGATAAGAAAGTTGGGATGACTTGTAGTCTCGCGCTGTATTGTAGAGTGGCTAATTATGCTACCACCGGGTCTGGTGTCTGTTTGTTGCTCGAAGTCATGGATAGTTATGTTTGTAAGGATTGTAGACTGAGTGGTCTTTACTTGCTATGAATCGCTAAGGCCCCACGGTGGGCGCCAAATTGTGGATGCTGGATTTCGGCCGAGGTCCACAATCAGAATTTGTAGGTTGGGGGCATCAGCGATCCTGCAAGACAAAGTAGAGTGAGCGGGAGGAGACTACCCACCGGTGTGGTGGGTGCCGGGGGCACTCCGACGCTTAAGTCAGTAGTATGAAATGAGCAGTAAATATGTAAAATGTGAAAGCAAGATTTAATGTTACTTTGACCTCTTTGGGTGGCCGTGAGGGCGGTGGAAAGTGTTTAAAGGGATGGAGTGCTCAGGGAGCTTGTGTCAGGGAGCAGAAGCATGTAAGAGAGAAGTGAAGCTTGGATTCGAGAACTCTGACCCTCTTACTGTGTGCTGAGTTACCTCTCTTTTTATAGATCGAAGGAATCATCCTTGTAGCTGTCAGATGAGCTGCATATGGGACCTACAACGTGCTGTGATTTCTGGCAATGGGGCCTCGCACATGTTTAATGTTTCTGCTTTCGGCGGGGAGGATAATGTGCATGTGTTTGTGTTTTTAGAAAAAGAGGAATAGTTAGTAACAATTGTGTTTTATGTTGTCTACTTATTTGGCTTTTCATGTACCGATGGAATAAAGTCTTTTGGGCTGGGTTCTTCCAATATGGTTTTTAAGGGCCAATATTTGTGGGCTTTTGGTATTGAATTTTTGACGTGAAAAGACAATTTTACCCCTGGCCCAAATTTGGCACGTACACGAGTCTTGTTTAATTGTGTCCCAGACTACAATGCCACATTAGTTTCTTCTGATCAAATCAGTTCGAGCTATTTTATTGTCATGTTATATATTTGAGATTTATTTATATCAAAATATAAATTCTGTTATTCACATCTAATGTGTTTATCTCAATATCATCCTTTATAATAAAACATTTTAGTGTTCTAGAATATAAAGGTTCACCCGCAGCGGGTTAAACACTGATTTAGAGATAATGTATCTAGTCAAACTAGTTACATTATTAACAGTTTCCAAATTTAGGTACACACCCGAAGGTGGTTCCTAAACTTAGGTATCTACGGTTAAAACAGCGACTTTCGTCATGTTCCTAGTTCGCAGATAAATCTCTATTGAAGTCAGTATCCTGTTCAAAACAGATTCTGAACATCAATACATATATATGTACCACACTTAGTATTTAAAATCTAATTTTAATACTAGTAGTGAACATAATATGACAAACATATTTGAAGTCAGAGCCTTGCTCGTTCTTCAATTCCTTCATGTCTGCTTTGTCCAAACGGCAGTCACGCTTTTGCGATCCCGTTTGCCACATTCGGGCAGACATTTTAGGATATGTCCTTTATCTTCCCAGAAGATTATAATGATTTTGCCTTTGCCAGTTTCAACACTCCAGCAGCCTTTGGCCAAGCCATGGCCTTCTAGAATATCGAAGTAAGGTGCGCCTTGCGCTACTTGCCTAACTACAAAGTTTGACTTTATCTCCTTGAGAATAGTCATTAATTCTCCAAGAATTAACTATTGCAATTTAGTCTTCTAAGATCTTAAATAGATTTACGAAGATCCTTCAATTTCTTTATCATACTTTAGGATCTAATCCTTAGTTCTGATTCAGAAATTAAGGAGCATACTGCGACAAGCTTGATGGATAAGCACTAAAGTTATCATTACATAAATCTTCTAAAGATTATGCTCGACTATTTGCTTACTCCGGCTTAGGCCTAATATGTTTATTTTATCAAATAATAACTTATTAGTTTTCCCAGGACCATCCTGAAATTTATTCCCATTTGAAAATTAAAACATTTAAAAATACATTTTCCCTAGGATTATGTTTTAAATGTCAATCTTTCAATATATCTTGATTTTAATAGTCCAACTATTTAATCAACGATTTCGGTACTATTGACCGGCGTAAACACACACGTATAACGCAAGCGCACGTATCGTTCAAGTAGTATAAAAATATCGATCCCACGAGGACTTAATATCTAATCTATTAATTTTATGAGGCCAAATGATTACTAGTATCTAACAGGTTGTTTGATTGATTTGAAATGGTGACGATTCTAAATTTAAAACAAGTAAATAAAATTGTTCGAAGTAGATTTTAAGAAAATTACTATTAAAAACTATCTAGGGTTGTGATTTCTTCTAATATCATTTTAAAGATGAAGTGGTTATCTTATAGTTGGGTAACATATTGATTTATTAACCTGGAACACTAAATTATGTGTAAGCCTCTGTCGATGGTCAGACACAAATACCCAGTTTAACCCAATTGAACCATATGTCTATGTCAACCAAATTATCTGGATTCATTAAGTTTAAGTTCCAATTATGGCTACCCCCGCCCGACAGGTATATTCCTATCCTGTAAGGAAATCTATTAAAGGGTTATCTATCCTCAAGGAAGATCGTGGGCTATTGAGTCTAAGGCTGAAACCTAAAATCCCTATGTCTAGTTCATTTTAGATTTACCAGATCAATTTTATTAATGGCCAGTTAATGAAAAAGCATTAAGTTTAAGACTCAATAAATAAATCTTTATATTACCCAAGCTATAATCTAACCCTTATAAAACGGTGATATTGGATTTCATCACAACCCCAGATAACTGGCTTTAGTTACGACACATAACTAGGGTAGTAAAAAACTAAATAAAATAAAAGACATAAGTAAAATACTGAAAATTAAATACTGAAAAGTAAATGCTGAAAGTAAATGCTGAAATTAAATACTGAAAAATAAATGCTGAAAGTAAATTACTGAAAGTAAATTGCTGAAAGTAAATTGCTGAAAAGTAAATTGCTGAAAGTAAATTACTAAAAAGTAAAATAAAAACTGAAAATAAAGAAAGAAAAGTACTGTGCGTAAAAGTAAATTGCGGAAAGTAAAAACTGAAAAGTAAAGAAAAGAAAGTGCGAAAACGAAAATTAATTACTGAAAGCTAAATAAACAAACAAGATACAATCTTCTTAGTATTCTTAAGGAATTCCTTAGAAGAAAGTATGAATTTTACAAATGAAATGGCTTGGTATTTATAGGCAAAATTTTGCCACCATCAAATCATCCACCAAATAAATTATTAATTGCTCCACTAATTGCTTATCTAATTGCTCCACCAAATCCATTATTGCTCCACTAATTTCTTATCTTGTTTGGTGGTGATTTGATAATTTTTATTAATTATTTATTAATTAATATTTTGCTTTGAAAATGATTGATAATGACTTTTAATAATTACACTCCACACACTTCTGGATGGTTCATCAATTTCGGTCATGAAATCATCAGAATTTGAAAATATTTTCTCTTTCAAAGTTGTAGATCTTGGAGTCTTCTTTAATCTGGAACTTGAATCAGCCCAATCCGATATCTGAGTAAGAAGTTATGCCCAAAATACAACAGATGCGCAAAACTGGAATTTCCAAAACTGCACTTCGTCAAAAACGCCCTTTCAAGTTTCCAATCTCCAAAATTAATATATCAAGTCCAATAATTGCCCTTATTTGATCCACATTTCATCCTAAATGATTTCATTAAGTCCCAATATTATTTTATCTGCAAAATAAAATAAAACATATCAAAACGTTCATCAAACCCGAGAAACTAAACAAAATATTAAGTAAAAGGGGCGGTAAATATTGATATATTTTCCGCTCATCACACCCCCAAACCTAACATTTTGCTAGTCCTCGAGCAAAACAACAAAATAAAATACAAGAAACAATTAAAATTAAACTAAGCCACTTTCGTAGGGATCACGGTTGCATTTAGCGTATGCAACAAGCCTTTAAACCCCTAGGTGTCCCTAGTGGACGAGTTGTAGTCTCGTGAGGGTTTACAGCAATGACACCCACAAACATTTTACAAAAGTAAAAAGGTAGTAAAACTAATGCACACAAAAGCAAAAAGACAAGTGAAAAGAGAATAAAGAAGATAGTGACTAATCAGGTGAAACTTCTACTCCAAGTTACTAGTTGTTTTGTTTTTTTCTAAATTACCGAATAAGTAAATTCTCCGATTATATTTACCATTCTCCATATACACAGCCAACATAATATTAAACAACTCATTTTTGCCCACAACAGTCATAAGTGCAGTTGATAAGAGAGTAATATTTTTGTCCTAAAGTTCTATCAGATTTCACACTTTTTGTAGCAATGGAATAATTTTTCTGATTTTTCTGATTTTTTCTTTGATTTTTCTCTATTTTTTATTTATATACAATATCTTCCGTCTATGTAGCGAGCTTTGGGTCGGTGGCTCCCAAACCAGTTGGCTTTAGGGCACCAGGTGTTAAGACACCCCTACGGACTTAATTACCCAGACTTCAGATATAAATATTTTTGCAACATCCTTGATCCATGTAGCGAGTGTTTGGCCAGTGACTCCCAAACCAGTTGGTTTTAGGGCACTAGGTGTTAAAACACCCTTACAGACTTAATAACTCGGATCTCACTTTTTTTTTTTTTTTTTTTTTTTTTTTTTTTTTACTCCATTGCTTTTTTAAGATGCTTCTTCTCCAATTAAACTAGAGCACTGAATATTACAAACTTTTCAATTTTAGTTCATGTCTGTATGTTACCATGTATGTTGATAATATCTGTCAATGAGCATATGAAGATCCATTTTAGTCCGTTTTAAGGAGAATTTACAAATTAAATAATTCAAAATGAAATAAACAAAAATTAACTTGTTTCGAATTAGGTTTGAGATACGTCTCAGGAGTGGAAATTCCTTACTCGGCTATCTCTTACCAATTTCACCTTTTTAGTCAAAATAAAAACATAAAAATGCAAAATATTTTTGTAATTTTTGAAAATTTTTCAATTTTTTTGTATTTTTCGAAAAATTTTGAACTTAAAATAAAAACAACATACAACTAAAAACAAGATATTAATCAGTTAATTCCCTCCCCCAAACCTAAATGAGACATTGTCCCCAATGTCTTAAATAGTAGAAGAAGAGTTTAGAAGATAATACCTGGTTAGCTGAAATTCTACAGGAAATTAAAGGTTAAGATCCAGATTAACCCGACGTCTCTTACCACGATCGTCCCCAGACCAATTTATCTTTGAAATGATAGGGTCAATTGTGGTTCATATGCTATGAGTTGGTCAATTAGATCCGGAGCGGTTCTGGCAGTAAATAGAAGTTCTTTAAGGTTTTGATATGAACCCATTCCTCCGTGCATCATCAAGAAACACACAAAGAAAATCATAAAATCCATCAACGTTGAGCAGTCCAAGCGGTTTCTGGTGTATGTTCAGGTTCGCCCAAGATAGAACTATAAAAATTTCCTCCAATGTGCCCAAGCCACCTGGCAAAGCAATAAAAGCATCAGCACGATTAATCATTTCTACCAATCGTTCAGACATACCTGGCACGATCAGTTCCTCTCCGTTTGATGAACCAATAAGATTTGCCTCTGCCAAGGGTTTTGGGATGATTCCCAAAACATGACTGCCTCCTTCCTGTACAGCCTTTGAAACGATCCCCATTAATCCAAGATTGCCTCCGCCATATATTAAGTGCATATTTCTTGCAGCTAAGACTCGACCCAATTCCTGTGCTGCTTCTACGTATTGTGGCTTAGTACCAACACTACTACCGCAAAACACGCAATGTTTTCAACTCGTCTTCTTGAAGTGGCTTCCATTTTTATGTTTTTCTTTCTTAACTCTGGATGACTTCAAAGGTGCAATGATGAGTTGAATTTATACCTGAAAGGGGTGAGTAAAAATAGCACAAGTATCTTCCAAAGGACGATTAGTAGAACAATAGTAAAATAGATCGTGATAGTCAAAAAGGTCTGGATCATGTCGGAGAAAATAAAAGAAAACAACAAAACAAATCACAATTATTAGAAAAAGACAAAGAGATATAATATGTACAAGAAAAGTAACGGCTTGATTGACATCTATGCGTCAGGGACAAGCTTCCCATCCAATTTTCTTATAAATTGGCAAACAGGGTCTTTTTGAGTCAGATTCCCAGACTTAACTGTTGTCTTTCTTTTAGAAATTGTGTATGTAATTTGCGAATGGCTATATGAACATATCCACTGGGATGCGTCTCAAGAGTCGAAGATAGATCATCTAAAGACTCCTTACTCAAGCCATCCCTAATGAATTTAATTTTGTCTTCGCGATTATCAGACACCATTCCTAAAGAACGACAACGAGTGTTGCAATTAAATCGTGCACATTTGAAACAAACACCCATTTGCTTAGCTCTACGTTTCTTTGCATAGGTGCTTCTTCCAAAACAGGCAGATGTGAAACGATAGATCAGACTCACCTGCCAATCGGACTCGTGCTTCAATTACCCAACGAATATCATTAGGAATACCATGGATTGTTAATAACCTCATCCGTTCCAAGCGAGCTTTGTATACTTTCATCAGAGATTTTGGAGGGAGAAGGAAATTGCTTGTGAAGATTTGCGAAAGCTTCTTCCATCTTGAAATGACTAAACCTGCAAAAATAAAACACAAAAAATTAAATCACACCAAATCACAATATATACAAAAATTGCATGGGTTGCCTCCCTGCTAGCGCTAAGTTTAAAGTCGTCAGCCAGACATGACTTCTCGAACGTTAAGCTGGATCTGAAAGTGTAACACTTTCTTTTTGTCGCTCAAATGATTCTCCCCAGTAGTGCTTGACACGCTTGTTTTTAACCTTGAAAGTTTTGTTAGCGTCAGAATCATGTATCTCAACGGCTCTATTTGGTAAAACTTTGGTGATCACAAATGGACCTGACCACCGTGATTTTGGCTTCCATGGGAAGATTTTCACCCTTGATTTGTTTAACAGTACCTTCTGCCCTGGTTCCAGTTGTATGCGCACTAACTTCTCATCATGTCTTTTCTTGCCCTTTTCTTTGTACAATTTGGCATCTTCAAAAGGCTGATTGTGAAATTCCTCCAATTCGTTGAGCTGGTGGAACTTTTTCTCTTCTGTTGCTTGTAGAGCAAGAATTGGCTCTTTCAGTGCAAAAGATGCTTTATCTTTAGGCTCCACAGGCAATTGACATGTTTTAAGTTTGTCAGTTGAACTTTGTCTTTTATCAGAGTTCTGAATGGTACTGTGTATCACATCGAGTTTGAAACATTCCTCATTCTTTTCATCATCTGGAAAATTCATGGCCTTGAAAACATTGAATGTTACTTCTTGGTCCTGTACCCTCATGGTTAGTTCTCCTTTTTGTACATCAATAATGGTTCGACCTGTAGCCAAGAACGGTCTCCCGAGGATGATTGGCACGTCTGCGTCTTCCTCCATATCAAGGACAATAAAATCTGCTGGGAAAATGAATTTGTCAACCTTGACCAGCACATCCTCAACTACGCCTCTTGGAAATACGAGCGTTCTATCAGCAAGTTGCAGTGAGACTGAAGTTGGCATTGTTTCTCCAATCTGTAATTTCCTGAAAATAGAAAAAGGCATCAAGTTAACACTAGCACCTAAATCACACAAAGCCTTACCAAAGTTATGTTCTCCTATGACGCAAGGAACAGTGAAACTGCCAGGATCTTTCAACTTCGGGGGAAGTTTCCTCTGAATGATGGCACTGCATTCTTCTGTTAATGCTACTGTCTCGTAATCTCCCAATCTTCGTTTTCGTGAAAGAATATCTTTCATGAATTTTGCATAGGTGGGCATTTGTTCCAACGCTTCTGCAAATGGAATGTTGATATGCAGCTTTTTGAAGATCTCCAGGAACCGAGCGAATGCTTGTCCAATTTATTTTCTGAAGACGTTGAGGAAAAGGTGGAGGTGGAGTGATCTGTTCTTTTTCCTTTGCTTCTTTTTCCTCCATTTGTTGCTTTATTTCTTTTGGAACTTCCTCAGCAGTTGAATTGACTCCAACATCTTTGTTGATTTCAGTACCGCTCTTTAACATGATGGCATGACATTGTTCCTTCCCCATGTTTCTTGGATTTGGCTCTGTGTTGCTGGGAAGGGTACCTGGCGGTCTGTAACTCTGAGCATTTGCCAGTTGTCCCATTTGATTCTCTAGTGCTTTAATAGAAGCAGATTGACTTTGAATTAATGCCGCTTGAGATTGAAATATAGCATCATACTTTTTTAACTGAGTCAGCACTTCTGTTATGCCTGGTTCATTTGTCTGCTCCTGGCTTTTGTTCTGCTGTTGGAATTCAGGTGGTGGATAGTTCTGCTGTTGAAATCCTGGTGGTGGATTGTTCCTTTGTCCAGAATTGTTGCTCCATGAAAAATTGGGATGATTCCTCCACCCTGGGTTGTAGGTGTTGGAATATGGATTGTTTCCCTGTCTGTTAAAATTGTTGACATAATTCACCGTTTCTTCAGTTGAGTTGGCTCTGGTGCTCCTCCATATGTTGAACTTGTTGCTCCAATATTGCTTTGAGTGTTGAGAGTCTCCATGAATTTGCATATCTGGTCCAGTTTGGCACTAACTGCTGTGTTGGCTCCAACTTCATAAATTCCTGCAATTCTTTGAATCAAGCTCCTTTCTGTTGGCCACAAGGAATTGTTATTGGCCATCTCTTCGATTAGGTCCCAGGCTTGATCTTCTCCTTTTGACATCAAAGCTCCTCCAGCAGCAGCATCAATAGTGGTTCTCATCAATCCAGAAAGTCCATTATAGAAAGTTTGGACTTGAAGCCATTTTGGAATCTCATGGTGAGGACATTTCCGGAGCAGATCTTTGTATCTTTCCCAAGCTTCGTACATGGATTCTGAATCTTGCTGCACAAAGGATGTGATGTCATTTCTCAGTTTTGCTGTTCTGGCTGGTGGAAAGTACTTTGCAAGGAATTTGGTGGCTAGGGTGTTCCATGTTGTGATGGAACCTGCTGGTAGTGAATGTAGCCAGGCCTTTGCTCTGTCTTTCAAAGAGTATGGAAAAACCCGCAATCTCATTGCTTCTTCAGCTCCTCGGTTGTAATTGAAAGTGCCGCAAACTTCCAGGAAGTTGCTGATGTGGGCGTTAGGATCTTCAGTTGCATTCCCTCCAAATTGAACTGACTGCTGAATCATCTGAATGCATGTTTTGATGTCACACGCATTTGCTGGTAAGGGAGGAAGTACAATACATGAAATGAGTCTGTCAACCATCGGAATGGTTCTGTCTCGAATGGGAATTGGTGGTGCAACGATCAAAGGTTCAGGTTCCATGTTGACTAAAGCTTCTTGGCCTTCTCGCCTTTCTCTTCTCAACTGTCTGATGGTTCTTTCAATTTCTAGGTCAAGTGGTCGGAGTTCAAAGCTTCTGGTTCGTCTCATGAAGTGTCTAAGAACCTGTAACACAAGAAAACAGAAATAATAAGTAAAAAGAAATTAGATACAAGTAAAGGTATCTAACCCCTAAACTAATAGTAAAAGATAACTAAGTCCCCGCAACGGCGCCAAAACTTGACCGGCGTAAACACACACGTATAACGCAAGCGCACGTATCGTTCAAGTAGTATAAAAATATCGATCCCACGAGGACTTAATATCTAAACTATTAATTTTATGAGGCCAAATGATTACTAGTATCTAACAGGTTGTTTGATTGATTTGAAATGGTGACGATTCTAAATTTAAAAGCAAGTAAATAAAATTGTTCGAAAGTAGATTTTAAGAAAATTCAATATTAAAAACTATCTAGGGTTGTGATTTCTTCCAATATCATTTTAAAGATGAAGTGGTTATCTATAGTTGGGTAACATATTGATTTATTAACCTGGAACACTAAATTATGTGTAAGCCTCTGTCGATGGTCAGACACAAATACCCAGTTTAACCCAATTGAACCATATGTCTATGTCAACCAAATTATCTGGATTCATTAAGTTTAAGTTCCAATTATGGCTACCCCCGCCCGACAGGTATATTCCTATCCTGTAAGGAAATCTATTAAAGGGTTATCTATCCTCAAGGAAGATCGTGGGCTATTGAGTCTAAGGCTGAAACCTAAAATCCCTATGTCTAGTTCATTTTAGATTTACCAGATCAATTTTATTAATGGCCAGTTAATGAAAAAGCATTAAGTTTAAGACTCAATAAATAAATCTTTATATTACCCAAGCTATAATCTAACCCTTATAAAACGGTGATATGGATTTCATCACAACCCCAGATAACAATTTAGTTACAACACATAACTAGGGCTAGTAAAAACTTAATAAAATAAAAGACATAAAGTAAAATACTGAAAATTAAATACTGAAAAGTAAATGCTGAAAGTAAATGCTGAAATTAAATACTGAAAATTAAATGCTGAAAGTAAATTACTGAAAGTAATTGCTGAAAGTAAATTGCTGAAAAGTAAATTGCTGATAGTAAATTACTAAAATAAAACTGAAAATTAAAGAAAGAAAAGTACTGTGCGTAAAAGTAAATTGCGGAAAGTAAAAACTGAAAAGTAAAGAAAAGAAAGTGCGAAAACGAAAATTAATTACTGAAAGCTGTAAATAAAAAACAAGATACAATCTTCTTAGTATTCTTAAGGAATTCCTTAGAAGAAAGTATGAATTTTACAAATGAAATGGCTTGGTATTTATAGGCAAAATTTTGCCACCATCAAATCATCCACCAAATAAATTATTAATTGCTCCACTAATTGCTTATCTAATTGCTCCACCAAATCCATTATTGCTCCACTAATTTCTTATCTTGTTTGGTGGTGATTTGATAATTTTTATTAATTATTTATTAATTAATATTTTGCTTTGAAAATGATTGATAATGACTTTTAATAATTACACTCCACACACTTCTGGATGGTTCATCAATTTCGGTCATGAAATCATCAGAATTTGAAAATATTTTCTCTTTCAAAGTTGTAGATCTTGGAGTCTTCTTTAATCTGGAACTTGAATCAGCCCAATCCGATATCTGAGTAAGAAGTTATGCCCAAAATACAACAGATGCGCAAAACTGGAATTTTCAAAACTGCACTTCGTCAAAAACGCCCTTTCAAGTTTCCAATCTCCAAAATTAATATATCAAGTCCAATAATTGCCCTTATTTGATCCACATTTCATCCTAAATGATTTCATTAAGTCCCAATATTATTTTATCTGCAAAATAAAATAAAACATATCAAAACGTTCATCAAACCCGAGAAACTAAACAAAATATTAAGTAAAAGGGGCGGTAAATATTGATATATTTTCCGCTCATCAACTATTTATTAAATGATTACAATAGTCCAACTATTTAATCAACTATAATTTAATAGATTAAAATCAATTATATTGATTACTATAATCCATTATAAAATCAACTATAAATGAATAGTTTGATATAGTCCAACTATTTATTAAAACAACATTTAAATGTTAGTCCAACTAACATTTAATTTATTTGACGAATGATATTTGTTTTGAGCGTGTATGGCAAGTAATAAACGAATATTGCAAATTCAATTCTTACCTCCCACTATTTTTCGCGAGCCTCTAACCCTCTGTCGAGTACTCGGGAAACCGTGTTTCCTAGTGGGCTAGGATCCCGTTAAATATCACACAATCTTGACTTTGGCCAACAAATTGTATGATAATTAACTAGGTAGATCTCTAAGATCGATTGGATCCAATCCAATTCCTACATCCGGTAGGGGGACATCCAAGTCCGAAACATATATCTTATATATGCCAATACATCTAATGTATTACCTAACCTTTTTCCTCTGAATCAACTAAGCCTTGGCTTTGGCACAACAAACTTAGTGATCCTAGTTAAGCACGACCCATTGACCATAGAAAGCTTCGTAATCAATGTCGATGGACAAGAAGTGGTCTTGACTTTGGCCAACAAACCACAACTTGGACAAGACACCAATATGGAACAAAGCCTTCGTGATTCAAACACATCTTCGACGGACAAAGGCCTTGACTTTGGCCAACAAGCCAATGTCAGTCTCGGATCTTGAGTGAGAATCACTCAATGGAAGGAAAGACGCTTAATATTTTGTGAGGGTTTTTCGAGTGCAAATTGACAACCAATTTATTATCTTTGTTAAAGTCTCATCATCATACACCCTTAAACATGCATTCTAAACACATAATAAAGCGCGTATAATTAAATAATAATGATATGCGGATGGATAATTTACACATTGATCCTAGATCAAATCTCTATTTCTCTCTCCCGCTAGCACATGTATTACTTCTACCCGTTACACTACACTTCTAAAGAAACCTCATTTGCATTTAGGGGAATAGGTGAGAAGAGAATACAAAGAATATGGAGGTGATAAGGCTGGAAACGCAGGTATAATTTAATAAATCAAATTTATTACAACAATTTCTAAAATTGTCCCACCCATCTAATATCCATCCGATATACATTATTCATGCATCGCAACCATGTATTCACACAAGCATGTTATCAATCAATCTAATTAAATTAATTAATTTGATAATTAGTGATCATCCAATGTTCAAACAACGATTTGATTTTGCTCGAGTCAAACTCGTTTTGCGAATAAGTACTTAAAGTACGAATTCTCGAATTAAATTAAACTACATCATTAAATCCAATTTAATATGCATTCAATTCTAATTCGCTATTTAATTCCAAATTAAATACTACACTTTATTAACAAACTTTTACGACTTAAATTCCAAATTTAATCGTTACGGGTCTCAAAGCCCGATTAATATCCAATATTAATTTAATTAAAGTCCAATGGGCTTTTAATTAATTTCTTAAGGCGTGGACTTTTGGTTAACTCGGGTCAAACCGAATAACCAAAATCCAATCCGGATTTACCCCATAAGCCCAGAAATCAATTTAGGCCCAACTAAACTTTAAAGGTCCATTAAGTCGCATATGGGCTTTATGGATGCGGTTTTGGGCCTAATTGGATCCAACCAATTTTGCCTAAACCCAACTTTGTACAACAAAGCCCAATAAGCCCATTTACAACATTAAAGCCCAAATCCAATTTTAAGGCTCAATTAATTAAATACAAAAAATCCAATTTCACATTTAATTAACCTAAAGTGTATATCATGATTAATCACCCAAATTAACATTTCTAAAACATCAATTTATACAATTAATCATGCTCATTTACATCAATTAGTGTCCAACACATTTTGATCAAAATCAAACCCAATTCACATGCATATATGTCTCGGCCAAGGGGGAATTTTATGCCCAAATCAAATCCAATCCAATTCAATTCAATTCAACATTAAATCAATATCCCCAAATGATTTCCAACACATCCAATGAATCAAAAAATCAAAATCCAAGACAATTAGGGCAAGGGTGACTTTCGACCAAGCTAAGTCAATTGGGGAAAATTTGTCCAATTCAAAATTCATCAAATTGACAATGCATAACACCATGTTATCATCAATTAAGCATACTCAAACATCCAATTCCATCCAAATATGCTCAAATCAATTTTACCCAAATTTTAAGCCCTAAACTTTTTCATGCTCAAACCTTGCTCTAGATGCCATTGTTGGTTTCTATTAAGGTCCAAAGATCAATAATAAGCATGAAAACATGTGTGAATGACAATCGAAGAAGTTGCGGAATACTTACATCGATCGGTTGAGCGACGCACGAGGCAACAAAATATGTTTTCTGCCTTCCTTCACTGCTCGGCAGTGAGCAGTTCACAGCCCACTGGTTTCGGCCATTTGAGCTCCTTCGTCGAGCTCCAAGCTTCGTCGAACGATTCCCGGCTCATGGGTGGACTTCTCTATCACCTTCGCATGTCTCGTAAGTGTGCTAGTACTTGTGATTTTGCCACAAAATCCCACTCTTGCTTCCCTTTATTTTCGGTCACAACCCAGCAAACCAGAAAATTTGGCCCCTTGGGCGTGAGGATGAGAGATATGAGAGGAAGAGAGAGTTATTTGGTTTGATTCCAAATTTGTGTATCTTATACACACATTTGAATTTCAAATGCATTTGCCATGAATTTGGATTTCAAAAGTCAAGCCATAAATGGCTCCAACCACCAACATCACTCAATCACATCAATCACAAGTTGTCAAGTCACATCACTTAAAGTGACAAGTGATTTGATGCTTGATGCGATTAGTGATTTGACGCTTGATTTGACTTACGTACCGCGCTCAAATTCAAAATGCGAATGCGCTCGTAAATAATCTCGGGCTCGGGTTCGCTAATTCCAAATTAACGAATTTTCTGTTGCGTCGTAATTGAATGATTACGCCTAGCAAAATCATTATTCACGTCACTAACGAATTAATTCTAAATTAATTCATTCACCCGAATTAAAATCTAATTTTAATTCCGCGTCGAAATCCAATTTCGTTTAATATATCGAATATATTAATTAATCGATTAATTCCAAATTAATCGTTATCTCTCTCTAATTAATCCAGATTAATTTAGAGTGCGAGTCATACGTCATCGGTAAATCTTTGGGAAGCGACCCATGAGATCCTCGGATCTGTTGGCAGTAAATTCGGTCGTCATACTATCCGAACACGTAAGTACCTCGTACTACATTTATACCGACTTACAAGACAAGGTTGGCCTCTAGCAAAGCGCCATGCCTACCCAATTCTCCGGAAATATCCTTACAGGAATAAAGGTTCTATATCAGGCGTTGTATACATAGTATTGCGTATTTCTGTCCAGTATCAGATGATCACGTGCTAGGCCTAGGGCTGGAGTTGTGTTTGCCCAGTACGAAGCACATGTCAGATGTCTGGTGACTAGTCTCTATAATCGGATAAACCTGACCTTGTCATTTTATCCCGATAGCTGCAGCATTTAAGAGAACCAGTCACGTATCCTTCGTGACCATCATCTCCATATGACTGGAGTGACACTTCCGTCTTGACATCACACCCAACACACTAAGATTCTCAATATACCCAGCATTGGCGTACACAGAACCTGTTAAAGCCCTGGACGACCACAACCAAAGTATATTGATTGTCGCAAGTATTAGCGGTGCAAGTCTCAGGTTAAGACCAAATACACCTACCATGATTTCGGACTTCCATAGACATATAGTCATACTACCAATGGAATTCCGAGGGGGTCTATCCAGAGCGAAGCTGTTTCCCGTACCATCGGTAAAACACAACCTCATATTACACTTGCATGAGTATCCTATACCCAAATATATGATAACTATGTCGTTGTGCCCTCACAACGCGCACAAGTGTAATACAAGTCTTTTACGTATTTATCGATGTCTCATCTCGATAATACTTTGACTAGGGATATTTAATGATTTATCCTTCATGGACTGATACTGTCTCATATCATTCTCCATCCAGGAACAAATCACAAGGACCTCCTATCATTTATATATCTAGGTGATCTAATCACAAATGATAAGAGTGCAATCTCATTTGTCACATAGTTAATTTGTACAACAACACCATGATCTGTACAAATAGTGACGCTATGAGTCATAATTGTCCAACAGTCATGCCATCAATAATATCACGTTAAAGTATCGACATCTCAATCCTATACTAGATGATATGTTAGATGAACTGAATGGATATAAGATTTTTAGTAAAATTGACCTTAAAAGTGGATATCATCAGATTTGTATGAGAGATTTTGACGAGTGGAAGACTGCTTTTAAAATTAAATATGGGTTGTATGAGTGGTTACTGATGCCTTTTGGTTTAACAAACACCCATAGTACTTTTATGAGACTTATGAACCATATGTTGCGTGCATATATAGGGAAGTTTGTAGTGGTCTATTTTGATGACATATTAGTATACAACAAATCTTTATATGAACATGTAGGTCATTTGAAAAGTGTGCTTGATATTTTAAGAAAAGAAAAATTATTTGCTAATTGTAAGAAATGCACATTATGCATGGATATAGTCATTTTTCTTGGTTTTGTAGTTACTGCAGATGGCATAGAGATGGATGAGGAGAAAGTTAAAGCGATTAGAGATTGGCCACCACCTACTACAGTGTCAGAGGTATGAAGTTTTCATGGATTGGTAAGTTTCTACAGGCGTTTTGTGAAGGATTTCAGTAGCATAGCAACACCCTTGACTGAGGTAGTCAAAAAGACTGTTGGGTTTCAGTGGGGCGAGGCTCAAGATAAGGCTTTTCAGACGCTCAAGGAGAGGTTATGCAGTGCACCAGTCCTCACACTACCTAATTTTGAGAGCATCTTCGAGATAGAGTGTGACGCAAGTTGCATAGGAATTAGGGCAGTACTGATGCAAGAGAAAAGACCTATTGCGTACTTTAGTGAGAAGTTGAATGGAGAAGCTTTAAGATATCCCACATACGATAAGGAGCTGTATGCACTTGTGCGAGCGTTGGAGACTTGGCAGCATTACATATGGCCTAAGGAGTTCGTGATACACACAGATCATAAGAGTTTGAAACACCTTAAGGGGCAAGGAAAGCTGAACAAAAGGCATGCTAGATGGATGGAGTTTGTAGAGACATTTCTGTACGTCGTTCGTTGCAAACAGGGTAAGGAAAATATAGTTGCAGATGCCTTGTCATGCATGTATGTTTTACTTACTTTTTTAGGTGCTAAAATGTTAGTGTTTGAATTTTTTAAAGAGCTTTATGCATGTGATGTGGATTTTTGTGATATATATGTTGTATGTATTAAATCTGCATTTAGTAAATTCTACCAGCATGAGGCATTTCTATTTAGAGAAAATAAGTTATGCATTCCTTCTTGTAGCATGTGTGAGCTATTAGTGAGAGAGGCTCATGGAGGCGGACTAATGGGACATTTTGGAATTAGTAAGACCCTAGAAACCTTAAAGGAGCATTTTTACTGGCCTATGATGAAACGCGATGTAGACGAATTTGTGATCTATGTCTCACTTGTAGAAAGGCCAAATCTATGGTGAAACCTCATGGATTATATACTCCATTACCTATATCTAGTGAACCATGGGTAGATATTTCGATAGATTTTGTGTTGGGTTTACCTAGGACTAAACGAGGTAAGGATTCCATTTTTGTAGTGGTTGATAGATTTAGCAAGATTGCAAATTTCATTGCATGTCATAAAACTGATGATGCCACTAACATATCAGACTTATTCTGTAGAGAGGTAGTACGACTACATGAGATTCCTAGGAGTATAGCTTCTGATAGAGATGACAAGTTCTTGAGTCATTTCTGGAGGGTTTTATGGGGTAAACTACGGACCAAATTACTTTATTTTACTACGTATCACCCCCAAACGGATGGGTAGACAGAAGTGGTCAATAGGACGTTGACTCAATTGCTTCGTACTATAGTCACTAAGAATTTAAAATCATGGGAAGAGTGTTTGCCATTTATAGAGTTTGCATACAATAGGTGCATCCATTCTTCTACTTCATATTCACCTTTTGAAATTGTATATGGATTTAACCCACTAACGCCATTGGATTTGTTGCCTTCGCCTGTTAAGGAAAAAGTAGGTTTAGATGGGAAAAAGAAAGCGGAATTGGTGAAACAAATACATGAGAAAGCTCGTGAACACATATTACGGAAAAATGAGCAGTACACTTCTCATGCGAATAAAGGCCATAAACACGTGGTGTTTGAGCCTGATGATTGGGTTTGGCTACACATGTTTAAGGAGAGGTTTCCGGCTCAGAGAAGATCCAAGCTTCAACCTCGGGGAGATGGTCATTTTCAATTCGTCGAAAGGATCAATGATAATACATATAAGCATGACTTGCCTAGTGAGTATAATGTTTCTGCTTCATTTACTGTTTCTGATTTGTCCCATTTTGATACAGGTGTCGATTCGAGGTCGAATCCTTTTCAAGAGGGAGGGGATGATGCAATCCTAGCTGCACATGATTCGATCCATACCACAGTTGATCCAATCCATGTACCAATTGGACCAATTACAAGACACAGAGCATAGAAGATTAAAGACGCCATGGCATGCCTGACCCAACGACATGTAGCTGAATTGAACAAGCACGTTCGAGGCTAATTGGACTTCAAGGAAGATGGTTCACAAGTTATACATTTGACCCAAGTCATCGGGGAGTAGCATGGATCGGTTTCAATTATTTAGACTTATTTTCATCATACTATTATTTATTTGCATGGATGGAACCAACGTGGATGACCGTTTTTATTTATTATTTGGGTTAGTTTATTTTATTTATTTGTGGGTTCAAAATGGGCTAGAAATTAGGAGTTATGGGCTTTTAGTTGGTAATGGGTAGTTTAAGGCTATTTTAGACTTTTTGGCTCTATTAGGGTTTGAGCATGTAACTATTTAAACTCAAAAACAACTCTTAATGAGGCACCCAATATTTTGAGTGTGAATAGTAACTTTCTTTGAGATTAAGAATTTTATCAAAAGTTCAGTGATTGAACAAAGACTTATCAAAGGATGGCATCATTTGTGGCTTCCATTTTGCTGGCAAAATTCATCTGAGGCTATTTCCAAGGGTTTTCAATGACATGTTCTTTGGGGGTCTACAGGATCTTGGATCATGTTTCGTCTTTTTTGTATCCGGTTTCATATCAATGGCTACTGGTGAAAAGTTTCCTCATAGTCAATCTCAGGACGTTGAGTGTAACCTTTCGCTACCGGTCGAGCCTTAAAGGTTTCCACCTTTCCATCGGGCCCTCGATTCCTTTTATAAATCCATTTACAACCAATGGGTTTAACTCCTTCAGGAAGTTCAACCAAGTCCCAGACTTGATTATCATGCATAGAATCCATTTAGGATTTCATGGCTTCTTTCCATTTTCCCGAATCGATATCTAATATCGCATGTTTATACGTAGTCGGATCTGTTTCCTCTGATAGGAGAACATCAAGGCTCACATCAGATATTAAAAATAATCTCTCATGAGGCCTTGATATTCTATTCCACCTACATAGAACATGTGTTGTAAATCTTTCACCTAATTGGATCTCTGGTTCCATCTCAGGTTCCTTAATGTTTGGATTAAACTCATCAAGTTCAATCCTTCTACAATTCTCATTTTCTCTCAAAAATTCATTTTCAAGAAAAGTGACAAAACAAGCAACAAATACATTTCGTTGCTCGGAATCTTAGAATTGATATCCTAAAGAATTTTTAGGATATCCAACGAACCTGTATTTATACCCATGGGTGCTAGTATATCTCACTGCGCAATTCTAACGTATGCAGGACAACCCCAAATCTTTAAATATCTAAGACTTGGATTTCTATCGTACCATATCATATATGTGGTCGTAGTAACAGCTTTCAAAGAAACTCTATTAATTATATGGGCAGCAGTAAGCAAAGCGTAACCCCAAAGGTAATATGGAAGATCTGTATAGTTCATCATAAATCGTACTATATCCAATAAAATACGATTTCTCCGCTCAGACACACCATTGTGTTGATGAGTTCATGGATGACTATATTGGACGAGAATCCCATTTTCCCTTTGATGAACATTAAAAATGTACATTTATTAAAAATAAAATTAATTATTTTACATTTTTAGTTTCATTAATTCACTTGATTTAGCACATTTGTGTAATAATAATTAAATTTATGTTTTATATATTTTTATTATGATTTTTATTTTTTATATAGGTGAAATAATATTTTGGATGCATAAATAGAAAAATGGATGTGACATTTGGATTTTGGAGACCATAAACTTGAAATGGCGTTCTAACAGCGTACAATTTCGTAAATTCTAACAGTGTGCAAGTTTTGTATTTTGGTCATAAATTTTTACTCCGATATCGGATTGAGGCGATTCCAGTTTCAAATGAAAGAACACTCAAATATATACAACTTTTGTCTAAGATTTTCTAGTTCTGATATTTTCAAGGTTGAAATGGGTGAAGAAATCATTGTGTGTTGCATGTAATTTTAATTATTAGAAAACAAAATAAAAAATTAAAAAATTAAAAGGGACAAATGTTTGCAAAATGATCAACAAAAATTTAAAAAAAAAAAAAGACAAAAAATGAAAAAGGGAAAAATAATTTAGTAAAAGTTTATTGTTTGTATTTGATTTGGAAAGTTGTAATTAATAATTGAGAGATGAGCACTTCTACTATAAATAGATGTGCTCACATCTCGTTTTCTTCATGCTTCTTTCATTTTCTCTATTGAAGAATTTGAAAGAAGTGTCTTGTGTGTTTTTTTTTCTTGTAATTTCTTTTTTCTTTCAGTAATAAAATTATTTGTGTTCTTATTCAAAACATGAATAGTTATTTCCATTCTGCTAGGGTAATGGTGAAACTCTAAATATGAAGAATATAAATAAATGTTACTTATATTATAATATATGAATTGTAATCTGAAAACTAATATTTAATATTCTCTTATATTTAAGGGTGTCTTGATTCACTGTAGACAATCAAATCTTGGTTGACACAGTTAATATTTTACCCCATATTATATGAGAGAGTAATTTAAATCTTGACTAATTATTGACAAGCTTTGTTACCACATTTATGGTTGGTTTTATATATTTGACATAATTGAGTATCTAACTGGACTTGTTATAGACAAATAGATTATCCACTTTTATTAATTCAAATTTAGAAATCTCCCTTATTATAATATATAAATTTGCATTATATTACCAACCGACCATATAAGCAGTATCCTAATTAAGTCATATTTTAATTAATTCCAATCGATCATAAAAGCGGTATCCAATTAAGTCAGGTTAAAATTAATTTAATTAAATCCAACCGACCATAAAGGCGGTATCCACTTAAGTCAGGTTTTCAGATAATTTATATATTATAAAATAAGATAGATTAATCTAAATTATAATAATAAAAGTTTCACCTTTCACCCCAGCAGAAAAAAGTTACCTACTCATGCTTTAAGTACAACAAATAAAGTTTTATTACTAAAATAAAATTTAAATACAAGAAAACTAAAATTAAACAAAAAAGATACTCTCTTCTTAGTATTCTAAGGAAATTCCCCCAGAAAAAAGTATGAATTTTCCTTCTGATTTAGGCTGCTATTTATAGGATTCAAAAACGGGCTGTGTCGCGATGCGCCAAGTCTCATGCGTCGCGACGTGTGATACAATGAATGGCGACTGAATTATTATGTCGGTGTTGCGACGCATGAAGGCTTGGGCGTCGCGACGCGGACGTCATGATGACACATGTCGGCCGACTGCATAATTGAAGCGCGTCGCGACGCAAAGAAGGTTGCGCGTCGCGACGCTTGAACAATAAATTTCCCATTTTGCCATTTTTCATCTTTTTTTCACCGTTTTAGCCCCGATTTGATTCCAGTGAGTCCCGATATTTTATTTATCTATAAACTAAACACAAACACATCAAAATGTTCATAAAACTCAAGAAACTATACAAAATATTAAGTAAAATGGGCGGTAAATATTGATATATTTTTCGCTCATCAGTAGTCAAGATAACCGGAGTGGTTTTTTACTCGCACGAGTTTTCCACTTCGTCACCAAAATATTATATTGATTTTGTGTGATGTTTATTTAATTTTTGCAGTAGTATTTTGATTGCTTTTAATATTCTGCTTTATAGTTTAATTATTTAATATTGTGGTTGCCTGTTGAGAATCATACTAACAATAATTAGGACTTGTCTTGATTATTGTTTTAAATTCCGCATAGGATCAGAACCTTATGATAATTACGAACTTTCAATTGGTATCAAAGATTTAACTCGATCATTGACCAGTAGTTATGGAATGTAGTCAACCCTTAAATTGTCCGCCATTTTTTGATGGCACAGAATATTTACATTGGAAGGTTCGCATGAGAGCATTCCTTAAGTCCTTAGATGAGAGGGTCTGGATGACATTAGAATACAGGTGGAAACCTCCCGTAGTTATAGTTGATGGGGTCTCTTCCCCTAAAGACAAATTGACCTAGTCCAATGACGAATTTGATGCTAGCAATAGGAATATCAAGACAGTTAATGTCATACATGGTGATGTATATTCTGCTGAATTTAAGAGAATCTCAATGTGTGAGATAGCTAAAGATGCTTAGGACATCCTACAGACTGTGCATGAGGGCATATTGTCTCTTAAAAATAATAGACTACAGGATCTTGCTACTAGGTTTGAGGTCGCCAGAATGAAAGATGACGAGACCTTTGATTAGTTCTATGCTGAGATTGGCAACATAGTTAACTCAAGCCTTAACCTATGTAAGATTATCCCTACTAGTAAGATAGGTCAAAAAATCCTTAGATCTCTACCTGATAAGTTCCTACCCAAGATCACCACCATCGAGGAAAGCAATGACCTCAATCAGCTTAAATTAGAAGACCTTGTAGAAAAACTACAGGTTTATGAGAGAAAGCTTCTTGTTATAAACAGCCAAAAACTATAGCGATAAAGATTGCAAATGAAGTTGTTCATGATCCGTCTAGTGATGATGATGATGATACCCTCACGGATCGTGATTTGGCTATGTTTGCAAAGAAGTTTAAGAAATTTCTTAAGCTGAATAAGAATGGTCATAACAGTGATAGAGATAGAGAGGATAAGCCTATAGAGAGTGGGCATAACATGAGAGAGTCTAGAGAAGATAATGGTACCAAACCCCAAGGTATCCAATGTCATGAATGTGAAGGTTATAGGCATATTCGACATGAGTGTCTCACATACCTTAAGGCTAAAGGTAAGAAAGTCATGACAGACTCTCTTAGTGATTCAGAAGGTGGCTATACTTCTGATGAGTCTCCTAAAGACAAGAGCAATTTTATGACCTTTGTTGATAGTGTGTCTGGTGAGAGAGAGGTTATTATTAGTGATGTTGAGTCATAATCCTCTCACAATGAGACTGTAGATGAGGATAGTCTTCAGGTAGCTTATGTCGAACTGTTTAATGAGAGTTTAACTATTAAGAAGACTAATATATAGGCCAATAAGAGGCTGAAAGGAGTAGAGCTAGAAAAGAATGAAGCTCAATCCAGATTTGAGCAAAGTCTTTTAATGATTGATGACCTGGATGAGAGGAATAAAGGCTCAATTGATAGGGTCCAAATATTAGAAGCTGAACTTGAAGATGCTAGAACCCAGTTGTCTGCATTTTCTAGAGGGAATAAAAAAAGTGGACCGTATGTTAGGTACTAGTTTTGAGCCTAACTGTGATAAAACGTCATCATCTAGAGCCACGTCTCTACTAAACATGACTTAGTAAGAAACCTGTTGATTGCTATCATATGATTCCTCCGTTTTTTCCTCATTCTGTGTCCCAACCTCAATTTAGAGGTGTTATGAGTAAACCTCGCTCTCATCCGAGGTTTGTGCATGTGTGCCATTACTGTGGCAAGGTATGACACATTAGGCCTAAGTGCTTCATGTTGCACAAACAAAAGAGGATGCATGAGAGTGTGTTACTTAGATTTGCTACTTCAAATCTAGTTTCTCAAGTTTCTGCACTAACTAAACAGACACAATTTCTTAGTGAGAAACTTGCTTTGTTGACTGGAAATACTCATGTGAAAGATGTTCCTAGAAAGGTTTGGGTGAGGAAGCAAGATGTCTTCCCATCTACTTCTGAATGCCTTGATTCTGACAAGCTTGATAAGAGTGCACTTTGGTGTAACTCTGCTTAGAAGTTGCATTTGTTTTCTCATTGCATGTGTGTGCGCGTGTGTTTTATGTTTTTGCACGTTTATTTTGTTTCACTGCATATGTGTGTGTGTGTTGTTCTTTGTTATACGTTCCTTGGTATATATGATGGAAACCCGGACATAAATTTCATAGCCGATTCCGAATGGACGGTAGTATGATCTGCACTCGGGATACAACTCCACGTACCATTGGATATTGACAAGCCATTTTGTGTCTTTAAATTTTTTTGAGTGTTAAAATCTGAAAAAAAAAATATATAAAAATATATAAATTGAAAAAGACCAAAAATATTTTTTTTGTGGCTTGTTAGAGCATGTAAAAGCATGTTGTATGTGATCCTGGTATGTAGGATATATGGTTGTGCATGTATAATATGCTTTTATTTTTTTTGATGTTCTATGTGCATGAGTGTGTGTGATAAAAACTCTTAGTATATCTTGTGCTTGCACTTCCCATACACGTTTTTATTATTGTCAAGGCTTGGTCACATGTATGAGTTTTTGGATGGTAATCTAATCTCTACCATACTTTTCTCACTAAATAGTGTGACCTTTGACTAGATGATCTTTTGCCATCCCCTTGCAAAAGTACAAAGAAAGAAAATAAAAAAAATACACGAGTCTCAAGTGCAAAAGAGCCTATGGGCCAAATTGAAAAGATAAGGGAAAAAACCCTTCACTCGAAAAAGTTTTTATTATGAGCTCATCTTCTTATGGAGAGAATAATATAGCATGCAACTAATGTTGCTAATTTTCAGGTCCTAATGGTACTGGGTTTGAATATCTATTTTGTGGACTTGGTTTGCTAAGAGATGAGATTTCTTTGGCTATGTCCCGCCCATAAAATAAGATCTTAAACCTTGAATTGTTGTGCACTTATCTTTCACGCAAGTACTTGCTATGTTTGGTGTTTATATCATATGCATGTGTGTAGTATTTAGCAAAATCTAAAGTGATGCATATTATTTCATGTCATAAACAGCTGCATACTGACTGGGTATCATTGTACTTGCTTGAAGTGTTGTTTCAGTCAGTTTTGTTAATTTTTTTATCTTTACCTTATTGTGTGCATGTGTATGCATCAAGTTTCTGCATGCATTTTTTTCCTTTGCATATCTATGAGTGTTTACTTCCCGTATGATTTTGTGCTAACTTAGTTGAGCTATTAGTGAGGGGGAGTAAGTCCTATTTGCATATACTCTTGCATGTGTTGTTTATCATGGTACTTTTTTCCTTTGTCATTTTGTGACAAAAATGGGGAGAGTAGATTAAGGGGGAGAGTATGACCGGTGCTTTCACACGCGTATAACGCAAGCGCACGTGTCATTCAAGTAGTATAAAAAGTATCGATCCCACGATGACTTAATACCTAATCTATTAATTATATAAGATCAAATGATTACTAGTATCTAACATGTTGATTGATTGATTTGAAATGGTGATGATTTTAAATTTAAAAAATATGTAAATAAAATTGTTCAAAATTAAATTAAATTAAATTCAATATTAAGAAACTATCCAGAGTTGTGAATCTTTTCAATATCTTTTAAAAGATGAAATGGTTATTTCATGTGTGTGTAATATATCGGTTTACTAACCTGGAACACAAAATTAAGCAAAAGCCTATGTCGATGGTCAGATGCAAATACCCAGTATAACCTAATTGAACCATATGTCTATGTTAACCAAATTACATGGATTCATTAAGATTAAGTTCCAATTATGGTTACCCCCGCCCGACATGTATATGTCTATCCTGTAAGGAAATCTATTAAAGGGTTATATATCCTCAAGGAAGATCGTGGGCTATTAAGTCTAACGCTGAAACCTGAAATTCCTTTGTCAAGTTTATTTTAGATTTACCAGATCAATCTTATTAGTGGCCAGTTAACAAGACGCATTAAGCTTAAGACTTAATAAGTAAACCTTTAAATTACCCAAACTATAAAATAACCTCTTATAAACCGGTGATATTGAAATTCATCACAACCCCAGATAACTAACTTAGTTACGACACATAACTAGGGCTAGTAAAAACTTAAATAAAATAAAAGACATAAAATAAAATGCTAAAAAGTAAATAAAGAAAATTACAATAAAAGAAAATGCTAGGGCTAGAGGATCTACTTTTATCACTACTATTTTAGATATCTCACTTAATATAATATATTAACTTGTGTGATATTACCAACCAGCCATATAGGCAGTAACCTGATTAAGTCAAATTAAGGCCAACCGACCATAAAGGCGGTATCATTAGTTGTCCATAAACTAGTCATATAGGCGGTAATTACCAACCGACCAACCGGACGGTATCCATGCTTAGTCAGGTTAAAACCAGTTTATAATTGATTGCCAACCGACCAATATAGCGGTATCATTGTTAAGTCAAATTTGAAACAGTGAATATATTATAATTAAGGGTGATTAATCTAAATAGCAGTAATAAAAGTTTTACCTTTCACAATAGTAGGGGGAAGTTACCTCCTCATAGCTGAATAGTAAAAACTAAAAAAGTAAAGAAAGTAAATTACTATTACAGAAAGTAAATAAAATTAATTAAAAAACTAAAATTTAAAGAAAACTAGATACAAACTCCTTATTTATTCAGAGAATTATAGAGAAGAAGGTACATCTGAAACTGAAATCTTGAGCTGAATTTATAGGCGTCGATAGGCTCTCCGCGTCGCGATGCGCAAGGATCACGCGTCGCGACGCGACACGTGTCACGTTCTGATTAGTCCGCCGAGATTCTTATCCGATGACGTGGCATTTTGGATGATTAATTCAATAATTGAGCTGACGTGGCGACATGTGGCGGTAGCGATTGTCGGCACCGTAGGATTGTGACACGTGGCGCGCTTTGATTGGTTGATGGTGACGTGGCAAAGTTGACTGGTCTTCTGCTGACATGTTGATAACGTGCTGACTGTAGGCATTGCATTTTTGCATACCGAACCCGATGAGGAGTCTTATAAGGAGGCACCACCTTTTAGTCGTGGAGTTCGCGGAAAGCGGTCGAAGGAAAGATTAAGTCAAAAGATAATATATTTCAGAATTAATTCGCTAAGTTCGCTCAAAGTTTGCTTGCTAAAAGTTCGTTTCAAAGCGTGTCTACAACCCGAAAATCACCGCAAACCCTTCCAAGCCCACCTAGACACCCAAATCCGCATCCAAAGCCCATTAAACCAAAACCAACCAAACACCAAGCCCACCACCCTTGAGGCCCACGACCATGACACCAAATTTCACCCTCCTTGCACTATTCCAATATGATTTACCCTTCTACCAATTCACTTTAACCTTTGACCTCACCTTTTACCTTGGTATCAATTTTCCAAATCATTTATTAAACCAACCCTAAACCCCATTTAATAGCCTCCCTCACAAGTCAAGCATCTCCCCCACACCATTAACTCCCTACACCCCACGCCCATCACCTCCCACCTCCCTTTAATTCATTTTCAAATCACCTTTGTATATTGTCAAGAAAGCTACACAATTATACATTACTTTTCAACAAAGTTTTGTATCAAATTAATTACTCTTGGCCTACCTATTTAATACTCACTTTAGTTGCCTATATAAACCCCATTTTCTACTGGAAGACCTAGCATACATTAACAAAGACACTTAAGCATTTGGAAGATCCAAAGCAGCTATTTGCTCTCACTCCATTCGCGCCCAAAGACCTCTCCCTTCACTGCCCTCAAGCCAGCGCTATTTGCTTCTATTCTGCCTCTCATCTCCACGCCCTTCATCACTTCCATTCAGCCCTAGTGTTCAAGCTCTTCACTGCCTCAAGTCAGTCCCTTATTCAGCTCCATTGATCAAGCACACATTCCCCCATTCACTGCCTTACATTCACGCCTAAAGCTTCTCCATCACAGCCCCATAATCACTCACCCACTGCCTTTATTTCCACTGCAGTTCACGCACAAAGAGCCTTCAGTTCAGCCCCTCAACTTGCGCCTAAATCACTTCATTTTCCTCCTCAAACCGATACACAGTTGCCTCATCCAACCCTCATCATTCACGTCCAAACAGCAGCTCATTACACTCAAAACAGTGACCAAATTCACCAAAACAGTGAGCAAAACACTGAACTCGAAATCCTTTGAGGAACCAAGCAAACAGCCATCCAATACCCCTCCAAATCCACCAAAATAACCTTAAATACATCACCAACCAGTGAGCAAAGTACGAAGACCTGAAACGCAGCGAAGCGAACTCAAAACAGCGAGCAAAGTGGCAAAACAGTGAGCAAAGCACCAAAACAGCGAACCGGTGTGATCGTGGTGATTTAGCCTTTCCGACGGTCGTGTAACGTGTCTCCGAGCAACGACAAAAAAGGTTAGACCTGAGGGTTTATATTACAGAATTTTCTCACATAAAATAATGGTTTAAAAATGTATTTTATGGTATTTTAGCATGAATAGTTAACTTGGCATGTTGTTGGAATTGGCTCACATGAAATAATGGCTTAAAAAATGTATTTTATGTTTTAATGTGTTCAATTAGTTTAGTATGTTGTATTAAATTTATTTACATGAAATAATGATTTAGGAAACATATTTTTATAAGTTTAGTATGAATGATTAGCTTGACATGTCGTTTAGGATTAATTCACATGAAATAATGGCTTAGAATGGTTATTGAGCATGTTATTTAGAACTAGTTCACGTGAAATAATGAATTGGTGTATGATGTGATTTTGGGTGAATGAAATATGTGTTCTTTCTTGTGGTATATTGGATGGAAACCCGGACATAAATTCCATAGCCGAATCCGAATGGACGGTATTATGGTTTGCACTCGGGATACAATGCCCCGTACCACTTGAAGGATTCATGTATTTCATTTCATCCAACTTGTATTTGAGCATGATTAGGCCATTATAATGTTGTTTTTATTTCAAGCATGTTTTAGTTATTTACCTTTTATATGAGGAATTTAAGTTAAGGTATGTTTAGATTACTATGTATGTAGCATGTTTGATGTGTGATGCCGAATGTTTGCCGTTATGAAAAGTTTACTGTTGAAGCATGCAAACCTAGAATTTAGACTACTTTGACCAACATGTATGTTGAGTAGACTTGGTTAATATTGCACAAATCCATTGATTACAAACGACATAAGTAAGGGACCATTCCGAACTCAACGGTTTGAGGTCTTCCCTTGCGAGGGGTGAGTGCGGCCTTAAATCATTTTCCCGGTTCACACCGGGTGGCGACTCCATTATTCTCCGGTTTAGTCCCCCGTGGGCTACTCCGTATTCCTAACTAGGCCCTGAGTCTAGAACAACATATGTCGCCCAGTTTCTGTGTCCTACACTGACACGTGGGGTGACACGTGGCGACATGTGGTAATGGCGATTGTCGGCACCATAGGATGATGACACGTGGCACGGCGCACGTTAGCAGATCGGCTGTGATGTTGACACGTGGCACGGCGCACGTTAGCAGATTCAGTGCATGTTAGCAAAGTCAAACTTCTCAGATTCTGACACGTGTCCCCGACGCATGTTAACATGAGGCGGCGCACGTTAGACGTCGTGACACGCCAAATGATGATTTTACCCTTTTGTCCATTTTTCACTGTTTTGGCCCCAAATCACCTCCAGAGAGTCCTGAAATTTTATTTATCTACAAAATATCACAAAACACATCAAAATATTCACAAAACTCAAGAAACTATACAAAATATTAGGTCAAATTAGTAGGAAATAGTGATATATTTATCATTAATCACACCCCCAAACCTAACATTTTGCTAGTCCTCGAGCAAAATACAAAATAAAATAACATAAACATCTTTAAAATAAAATTTAACTAAGTCACTTTCGTAGGGATCACGGTTGCATTTAGCGTATGCAACAAGCCTTTAAACCCCTAGGTGTCCCTAGTGGACGAGTTGTAGTCTCGTGAGGGTTTACAGCAACGATACCCACAAACGTTTTACAAAAGTAAAAAGATAGTAAAAACTAATGCACACAAAAACAAAAAGACAAGAGAAAAAAGAATAAAGAAGTTAGTGACTAATCAAGTGAAACTTCTACTCCAAGTCACTAGTTGTTTTCTTTCTTTCTAAATTACCGAATAAGTAAACTCTCCGATTATATTTACCATTCTCCATATACACAACCAACAAAATATTAAACAACTCATTTTCACCCACAACAGTCACAAGTGCAGTTGAGAAGAGAGTAATATTTTTGTTCTAAAGTTTTATCAGAATTTACACCTTTTTGCAGTAATGGAATAATTTTTCTGATTTTTCTTTTTTAATTTATATACAATATCTTCCATCTATGTAGCGAGCTTTGGGCCAGTGACTCCCAAACCAGTTGGCTTTAGGGCACTAGGTGTTAAGACACCCCTACAGACTTAATTACTTAGACTTCAGATATATATATTTTTGCAGCATCTTTCGATCCATGTAGCGAGTGTTGGGCCAGTGACTCCTAAACCAGTTGGCTTTAGGGCACTAGGTGTTAAAACTAGAGGTGTGCGTTAATCGGTTTTAACCGATTAACGGAACCGTTCCGACCCATTTTTTTTTATAACGGTTCGATTATTGTGATTAAATCGGTTTTTGCGGTTAAAATTTATAATTTTTTCGGTTATTCGGTTCGATTACGGTTATGAGATTTGTATAACCGAACCGACCGCATAACCGAAATATATATATGCTTCAAAACCCTAAATAAGTAAAGAACAAAATGTCATAGACCGATTGTTAGATAAATTGTTAAAACCGAAAATTATTAAATTATTGGCTATTAAGAAATCCAAAATTTCATAATATTGGGTTAAATAATAAATGTGATGAATATTGATTTATATTTGTGTTAAATTGCTTTGTTGAATATTGAGTTGATGAATTTATATTTGTTGGACTGGTTAATAACCGAATTAACCAAAACCGACCGAAATATAATGGTTAAAATGGTTAATGGTTATGTGTCATAATATGGTTAAATCGGTTACACATTTACTTAACCGAAAAAATTCGGATTGGTTAAAAAATCAAGAATTAACCGATCGAACCGACCGATGCACACCCCTAGTTAAAACACCCTTACAGACTTAATAACTCGGATCTCAAATGTTTTTTTTTAATCCCATCGCTTTTTGAGATGTTTCCTCCAATTAAACTGAAGCACTGAATATTACAAACTTTTCAATTACAGCTCATGTCCATATGTTATCATGCACGTTGATAATACATGTCAACTCAACATATGAAGATCCATTTTAGTCAGTTTTATGGAGAATCCACAAATTAAATAATTTAAAAGGAAATAAACAATAATTATCTTGTTTCGAAATAGGTTTTAGATACGTCTCAGGAGTGGAAACTCCTTACACAGCTATCTCACACCAATTTCACCCGATTAATCAAATTAAAAACATAAAAATACAATTTTTTTTTTTTTTTTGTAAAATTTTTCAATTTTTTTGTATTTTTCGAAAAATTTTGGACTACCAATAAAAACAACATACAAACAAGATACTAATCAACTATTCCCCACCCTCAAACCTAAATGAGACATTGTCCCCAATGTCTTAAACAGTAGAAGAAGAGTTTAGAAGATAGTACTTGGTTAGCTGAAATTCTACATCTAAATGGAAAATTTAAAGGTTAATATCCAAATTTATCCGACGCTTCTTACCACGATCATTATCAGACCATTTTATCTTGGAAATGATAGGGTCAATTTGTGGTTCATAGGCTAAAATTTGTTCAATTAAATCATGGGCAGTTCTAGTAGTGAAAATGAGTTCTTTTAGAGGTTTTGATACAAACCCATTTCTCCGAGCATCATTAAGAAATACAAAAAGAAAATCATAAAATCCTTCTGCGTTGAACAATCCAATTGGTTTCTGGTGTATGTTCAAGTTCGCCCAAGATAGTACTGTAAAAATCTCCTCCAACGTACCCAAACCATCTGGCAAAGCAATAAAAGTATCAGCACGGTTAATCATTTCCACCAGTCGTTCAGACATACCTGGCACGATCAGTTCTTCTCCGTTTGATGATCCTATAAGATCTGCCTCTGCCAAGGGTTTTGGGATGATTCCCAGAACTTGACTCATTCATCCTGTACGGCCTTTGAAATGATCTTCATTAGTCCAAGATTGCATCCGCCATATACTAGGTGCATATTCTTCTCAGCTATGACTCGTCCCAATTCCTGTGATGCTGCTACGTATTGTGGCTTAGTACCAACACTAGTACCACAAAACACAGATGTTTTCAACTCGTCTTCTTGAAGTGGCTTCCATTTTTATCTGGATGCCTTCAAAAGTGCAATGATGAATTGAATTTATAACACCTGAAAAATGTGAGTAAAAATAATAGCACTAGTACCTGCCAAATGACAATTATTAGTTAACAGTAATATAAATCGGGAAAGGTCAAAAAGGTCTGGATCATATCGGAGAAAATAAAAGAAAACAACAAAACAAATCACAATTATTAGGAAAAAACAAAGAGATATAATATGTACAAGAAACGTAACGGCTTGATTGACGTCTATGCGTCCGGGACAAGCTTCCCATCCAATTTTCTTATAAATGTGCAAACATGGTCTTTTTGAGTCAGATTCCCGAGACTTAATTGTTGTCTTTCCTTTTGGAATTGTGCATATAACACATGAATTTCGTGATACACATATCCACTGGGATGCGTCTCAAGAGTTTTAGATATGTCATCCAAAGACTCCTTACTCAAGCCATCCCTAATGAAATTAATCTTATCTTCGCGGTTATCAGACACCATTCCTAAAGAACGACAACGAGTATCACAAAACATATGAGCACATTTATAACAAACACACATTCTTTTGGCTCTTCTCTTTTTAGCATAGGTGCTTCTTCCTAAACCAGGCAGATGTGAAATAAATGGATCAGAGGACTCACCTGCCAATCGGATCAGAGGAATTCCTTTGATCATCAGTAGTCTCATTCGTTCCAAGAGAGCTTTGTAAACTTTCATCAGAGAATTTTGAGGGAGAGAAGGAAATTGTTTGTGAAGATTTGCGAGAACTTCTTCCTTCTTCCATCCTGAAATAACTTAACCTGCAAAAACTAAACACACAAAATGAAATCACACCAAATCACAATATATACAAAAATTGCACGGGTTGCCTCCCAGCTAGCGCTAAGTTTAACGTCGTCAGCTAGACATGGCTGCCCGAACGTTATGTTGGATCTAAAAGTGTGACATTTTCTTTTTGTCGCTCAAATGATTCTCCCCAGTAGTGCTTGATGTATGGGTTTTTAGGGGGTGAATCCGGTAACGCAGCGGAAGCGGTGGAAAATCGTATTTTCTGATTTCAAAACTTTTTCTCGGATTAATTAAATAAACACTTTTATTTAATATTCCAATAATCAAATTATGAAATAAAATTCAATAAATCATGTTTAAGTGAATTTACCAAATTACCCTTACTTTGGTATTTTGTCCATTTTAGTCCGAAATTGATCAAATCAATTTTGAATGATTCTAATCATTTCTAAGATGAACTTAGCATGTTCAAAACATCAAAACACCAAAACAACCAAAATCCCTAAATTCTAAGTCCAAGGCAGAGAGCCTCCAATGGTAGGCAATTTGTGTCTTTTGTCATTTCATGATTCAAAACACATCCAAATGTAATCCAATCAACATGAAACTTTATATGCATCATATACACATAAAAATACACAACATATATGAAAAGCCCCAAATTTGGAATTAGTTATGAACCCTAATTTTTCAATTTCCACAAATTGGACAAATTAGACCAAATACATTAAATCAATTACTTCAATCATCATTCTTACATCCAATCCAAGTCTCAACACAATGAAACAACTCAAGATCAAATCTAGGTTATCTAAGAGTGGTTCAACAACTCTAGATTAGCAACATGGTTTCCAAAACCTTAGAAGAAAGCTTACAACTACAATAGTCACAACCTTCCTTCACATACATGCTCTACACTTTCAATAAAAATTTCCATCATCAAAAACACAAGAAATAAAGAAAAGAATAACTTAAGAACATCACAAGATGTTTCCTAGATCCTAAGGAACAATTTCCTTTCTAATAGTAAGTTGAAAAACTTACAAAATCCAAGCTTTTCTTTTGGTTTTTCCTTTTCTCCTTCACTTGTTTCCTTGGTTTCTTTCAATGGAGTTTTATGAAAAGTGTAATAGGTTATGTGTAAATGAAATGAAAAAACAATATATACTTGTTACCAAAAGGCCTTGGCCGAATTTCATCAAATGAAATACAAGTTATGTAATTTGATTTTCATTTCAAGTTTATTTAGTCAACTTGCATAAATATCTAAATACAACTTTATTAGATATTAATTAAGTCAACAAAGACAACTAATATCATTTACTTTAAAATATCATAATGTAAGATATTTATATTTTAATTAATTTAATCATTTAACAATTAAATAATCAATTAATTAATCAAATACAAATATATTAAATATATGTATAATATTTACATTAAATATTAAAAAATATATTCAATTAGGATATAAGTCAAATAACTCATTTTGACTATTAATTAATGTGCATTTAAATTAATCAAGTATTAAATGTAAATACACAATAATTAGGCAAATGACCATCGGGTCCCTTCAGCATGTATTTTGCGTTTAACCTTTAAACGACTTTATAAATAATCAATATTATTTATTAATGTTGCTCTAGTGCTCTACGAGTATGTTTCATTATTGAGACTCTATAGATTCAGGTATATCCGTCACGAAATCTAATTTCGTGTCCATAATCTATCCACCCGTAGATTATGACGATCACGGATAATCTCGCTGAACCATACAGGTCGAGGTCATGCCAAATGTATAATTCCTCCGTCACAGGTATCCAGATAAATCCCAGAGATACAGATGTAAATGTCAAATCTCTATGGGGATTATCCAGTCGACTATTCCATTAGCAATATCTAAAAGTATGTTTAGAACTAGCTTCTAAACTTTACCACGGGCCCATGGTTTTATCTGATTGCTACTCATATGGACTACCTATGCTTTGATACACAAAACTGACAGATCCTATCTTGATACACATAGGACACCCTGAGGATCTGTCTACACCCAACGAACAGGCGGAGGTCTGATCTAAATAGATCTGTGACGTGACTGTCATCTAAGTGTAGAAGATGTCTCATGTGCCTTCAATGGCATCTCAAGTCTAAGAATCACAAGTGTTACTCAACCCGAGAAGATTCTTATTGACGCTGGTGTACCATTCATTAAGAATCTTCGATGAGTCGTTCAGTGTTTATCCGCTATAAACACCTACACGTCTATACTAGTCTCCAAGATTAATGGTTCATTGAGAAACCATTGGAATCATATATTCCAGTATACGACATGTACCGGTCTCAACGGGTTTACTTTACTGACCAAGTAGTGTAAACCTTGACCAGAAACTGTCTGAGAATGACAACGTCATGATACTACTCAATGTCTGTTGCGACGCTTTTGCAACAGTACCATGACTAATCATTCTAAGGTCAATACGTCTTTACCATTTAATAAGATAGATTATATTATAGAAACTGCATATATTATTAATAATAATGATGTTTTACATAAGTATTCAAAAGAAATACAACCGGGAATTGGCGCTCTGAGCACCAACCCCAACACTTGACACACTTGTTTTTAACCTTGAATGTTTTATTGGAGTCGGGATCATGTAACTCAACAGATCTATTTGGTAAAACCTTGGTGATTAGGAATGGACCTGACCACCGTGATTTTGGCTTCCATGAGAAGAGTTTCACCCTTGATTTGTTTAACAGTACCTTCTGCCCTGGTTTTAGTTGTATGCGCACTAACTTCTCATCATGTCTCTTCTTGACCTTTTCTTTGTACAATTTGTCATTCTCAAAAAGCTGTATGTGAAATTCCTCCAATTCTTTGAGTTGATGGAATTGCTCATCTTCTGTTACTTGTAATGCAAGAATAGACTTCTTCAGTACGCAGAACGTTTTATCTTCAGGCTCCACAGACAATTGACATGTAGAACTTTGCATTGCATTGGAGTTTTGGATGGTACTATGTATCACATCAAGTTTGAAACATTCCTCATTCTTTTCATCATTTGGGAAATTCATGGCCTTGAAAACATTGAATGTTACTTATTGGTCTTGTACCCTCATGATTAATTCTTCTTTTTGTACATCAATAATGGTTCGACCTGTAGCCAAGAACGGTCTCCCGAGGATGATTGGCACGTCTGCGTCTTCATCCATATCAATGACAATAACATCTGCTGGGAAAATAAATTTGTCAACCTTGACCAGCACATCTTCAACTACACCTCTCGGAAATACGAGCGTTCTATCAGCAAGTTATAGAGAGACTGAAGTGGGTATTATTTCTCCAATCTGTAATTTCCTGAAAATAGAAAAATGCATCAAGTTAACATTTGCACCTAAATCACACAAAGCCCTACCGAAGTTATGCTCTCATATGATGCAAGGAATGGTAAAACTGCCAGGATCTTTCAATTTAGGGGGAAGCTTCCTCTGAATGATAGCGCTGCATTCTTCTGATAATGTTACTGTCTCGTAATCTCCCAATCTCTGTTTTCGTGAAATGATGTCTTTCATGAATTTGACATAGCTGGGCATTTGTTCTAAGGCTTCTGCAAATGAGATGTTGATGTGCAGCTTTTTGAAAATATCCAAGAATCGAGCAAACTGCTTGTCCAGTTTGTTAACCAAATTACCTGGATTCATTAAGATTAAGTTCCAATTATTTATCCTCAAGGAAGATCGTGGGCTATTAAGTCTAAGGCTGAAACCTAAAATTCCTTTGTCAAGTTTATTTTAGATTTACCAGATCAATCTTATTAGTGGCCAGTTAATAAGACACATTAAGCTTAAGACTTAATAAATAAACCTTTAAATTACCCAAACTATAAAATAACCCCTTATAAACTGGTGATATTGAAATTCATCACAACCCCAGATAACTAACTTAGTTACGACACATAACTAGGGCTAGTAAAAACTTAAATAAAATAAAAGACATAAAATAAAATGCTGAAAAGTAAATTAAGAAAATTACAATAAAAGAAAATGTTAGGGCTAGAAGATCTACTTTTATCACTACTATTTTAGATATCTTCATTAATATAATATATTAACTTGTGTGATATTACCAACCAGCCATATAGGCGGTAACCTGATTAAGTCAAATTAAGTCCAACCGACCATAAAAGCGGTATCATTATTTGTCCATAAACCAACCATATAGGCGGTAATTACCAACCGACCTACGGGCGGTATCCATGTTTAGTCAGGTTAAAACCAGTTTATAATTGATTACCAACCGACCAATATAGCGGTATCCTTGTTAAGTCAAATTTGAAATAGTGAATATATTATAATTAATGGTGATTAATCTAAATAGCAGTAATAAAAATTTTACCTTTCACTATAGTAGGGGGAAGTTACCTCCTCATAGCTGAATAATAAAAACTGAAAAAGTAAAGAAAGTAAATTACTATTACAGAAAGTAAATAAAATTAATTCCAAAACTAAAATTTAAAGAAAACTAGATACAAACTCCTTATTTATTCAGAGAATTATAGAGAGGAAGGTACATCTGAAACTGAAATCTCGAGCTGAATTTATAGGCGTCGATAGGCTCTCCGCGTCGCGACGCGCAAGGATCACGGGTCGCGACACGTGTCACGTTCTGATTAGTCCACCGAGATTCTTATCCGATGATGTGGCATTTTGGATGATTAATTCAATAATTGAGCTGACGTGGCAGTGACGTGACGATGACATGGCAATGACATGGCGACACGTGGCGATAGCGATTGTCGGCACCGTAGGATTGTGACACGTGGCGCGCTTTGATTGGTTGATGATGATGTGGCAGTGATGTAGCAAAGTTGACTGGTCTTCTGCTGACATGTCGATGACGTGGATGACACGTGGCGATGGCGATGGCGATTGTCGGCACCATAGGATGATGACATGTGGCACGACGCACGTTAGCAGATTCGGCCCATGTTAGCAAAGTCAAACTTCTCAGATTCTGACACGTGTCCCCGACGCATGTTAGCATGAGGCGGCGCACGTTAGACGTTGCGACGCGCCAAATGACGATTTTGCCCTTTTGTCCGTTTTCACTGTTTTGGCCCCAAATCACCTCCAGAGAGTCCTGCAACTTTATTTATCTACAAAATATCACAAAACACATTAAAATATTCACAAAACTCAAGAAACTATACAAAATATTAGGGCTCGAGGAGTTCTTCGAGTTCTTGCAGTGTAGATGTACTTTAGTCGGTGGAGTTGCCACCATAGGTCTTGACCATCACTGTAAGGTTTTTTTCCTCTGTATAGTGGATTGGGCTGATAGCCGAGAGACCCGGAGTGATTTTTTACTCGCACGAGTTTTCCACCTCGTCACCAAAATATTATGTTGATTTTGTGTGATGTTTATTTAATTTATGCAGTAATATTTTGATTGTTCTTAATATTATGCTTTATAGTTTAATTGGTGGTTGCTTGTTGAGAATCTATAGTAACAGTAATTAAGATATATCTTGATTATTGTGTTAAATTACGCATAAGGTCAGAACCTTATGATAATTACGAACTTTCAAGTTTGACACGTGCGGAATTAGCCACCGGCCCAAATTAGTGAATCAAAATAAAATCCTAGACTCGGTCACAATTACAGTTCGGAATCGAAACCGAACTGTAACAAACCGTAACCAAATCAGTTTAACCGATTTGATTAGGGTAAACCATAACCGAATCGGTGGTTACATAAATTCGTAACCATAACCGGTTTCAATTTATAATTTTTTTTTTTTCATTTTTAAAGTAAAATAATAGTCAACCATAACCGGATCGTACAGTTCAATTTAATTATGATTAACCGTATAATTATGATTTACCCTCTAAAATAAACCATAACCGATTCAACCGTACGATTCAATTATAATTTCTAACAGTAGTCGAACCGTGACCACGTTAACCCCCAACCCGCCCACACTCTCACCTCTTCATTAGCGATACGGAAAATTCTCTCTTTCGCCCCTCAAAATTAATTATCTTTAAAAAAAACCCTAACCCTAGATTTTGACAAATTCATTCCAATGGCCAGCGACGCGCCACAACAGGATTCTCATCGCAAGCACCGTCGATCCACGTCTGATGACGATGCCGATAAGTCTTCGAAACGCCACAAACACCGTCACCATCATCACCGTCATCGTCACCACCGAAGCAAGAAGCACGAAGACGAAACCAAACACGGCGGTGACGATATTGCTCCTCCTGTTCTGGATGATAATAGTGCTCAGTTTGATGATGACGTGGAGGAAGGAGAGATCATTGACGAGGATAATGTTGAAACCAAGAAAATTCAGTCTGGTGAAATCCAGGCCGTTGATATTCGTGACGGAGTAAAGTCTCGAAATCCGGTGTGTTCTGATTGCCTTTTAAGCTCTTTATTGTTCAAATTCGTCATTGTTGATTTACTTTCTGTTTGGCCGCCCAGGAAGTTGTGAAAAGAGAAGTGACGAAAATTCAAATGTTTTTTTTTTTGTTCTATATTGTGCGAAAATTTTTCTTCCTTGGATTTGAAACGATGAATGATTATCAAACATTTTTATTTTATTTATTTTTTATTTGTTCAAAAATTTTGTAATCTTTTTGGATAATTCTCGGTAGCCAAACAGAGGTTAATTTCTTTCTTTGTTTTTATGGAATTAAATGATGAGCTTTTGGTTTGTGAGAGCTTGTTTAGAGTACCTGAGTGAGTGATCATGCATATTTAAGAATCTGCTTGAGTCAATTGCAAATGAAGTTTCCCCTAGGCGTTTCAATGGAGATACTGATGGCTTACTGTGGATTTGTAAGAGCTGTCTAAGTTTTTTTTTTTTCCAAGTTACATCTCTGTCATTCACTACATGTGCTTTTCTAATATCAATTTGTCTTATTTTTAGACTTTGATGCATTGCAGTCCTTGGTTAAATCTGTTTGACATTGTTTTGTAGGATGTTAGTGAACTTGATTCTATTAAAGAGAATGTTGGGAAACAGATTGACGATGATGTGATTAGTAATTCCATCAGTCACAAGGATTGGTATGGCAATGGTGATTTTCCTCTTGAATATGGTAAGCAGCAGAGGGAATATAGGTCTCCTTCAAGAAGAAGTGCAAAGCGAAAGAGTTATCCTGATGTTGATGCAATAGAGGATGATCAAAGCAAATTAAGTGATAGGAGAAATTCATTGTCCTCTGAAAGCTCTGGGGATAAATATAAACCAGTTTTGCGTTCACCATCACGTGATAGATCTTATGATGAGTATCATACTAGACGGAGCAGATCAAGGTCACATGATATTGCTAAGGAAAGATCTCGTTCCCGAAGTGTGATGGAAGAGGAAGCCCTCTTAAAAAGAAGGCATCATCATGAACGAGATGCTAATGATTCTGAAGTTGATAGAATGATTCGGCGCAGTAGACATGAACGACATGGTAGTCAGGATTTGGGGAGGGATGAGGAAAGGGAACACAGTGCTATTTATAGCACCAGATATGTTGGTGGAGAAGATAGGCATCACAGTCAGGATAAACAAGATAGAGAGAGGAGTTTGGAGAGGGAGATAGAAAGGGAGCAGAGAAGGGATAGGGAACGAGACAGCGGTAGTAAGCATATGGAGTTGGACAGGGAACGAAGAAGAGATAAAGAACGAGAAAGGAGTAGGGACAAGGAGATATACCGTGGAAGGGAGGAACTAGATAGAAGCAGATATGAGGAGGGTGATAGGGTTAGGAGAAGGGAGAAGGAAAGGGATAGGAGCAGGGATAGAGCCAGAGCCAGTGATAGGGACATAGATAGACAGAGGGACAAGGATAGAGTTAGAGATAATAACTTGGAAAGGGAATGGGAGAGGCGATATGATAGAAGTAGAGATAAAGGTAGGGATATTGAGAGAGGTAGGGAGAATTATGCTAGTCCGAAGGACAATTATAGCAATCGAGATAGTTATAAACATTTTAGGCACTTGACACACGATGATGATAAAGGAAGTTATCGGGATAGAACAAGGAAGGATGATCTAGCTAGGATTCATAGTTCTAGTATTTATTCTTTGGAAGGAGCTGGAGACAAAATAACAAGAGACGAGGATGAGCAAGATGAATTTGAAGAGAGGGTTGCATTGAAGCTTGAGGAACAGGAGGAGGAAGATCTCGATAGAATTAGGGAGGAAAGTAGAAAGAGAAGGCAAACCATTTTAGAAAAATTTAAGAACCAGCAGTTACAGCAGAAAAATGAGACAAATTCAGCTGATGTGGAAGAATATAAACAACCTGCAGAACATCCTGGTCAATCAATAGATGTTAATAATAGTTTTCGAGATAATTCAAATGGTAGAAGTGATGCTGTGGATGTCCATCTTGCTTACCAATCATTTTCTGTGAGGAATCACCTCCACAAAATGGAATCACTGCTTCGGACAAGAATTCTGGTATTGTGGAGCTCGGAGAAGGTTCTCCGAAGGTCTGTCGTCCTGGTCCATTCTCTCTGATTGTTCTATGTCCTATATAGATAAAACAAATGTCTGTTAACTAACTATTGTATAGTTGTATGTTATTGCTAACTTGATATTTCTTTATCAATTTGTGCAGAGTGAGAAATCAAACCACATTCTTTGTGATGATATATTTGGAGAGACTCCTGTTGGAGTTCGTAAATCGGTAAGATTGATGGTTTCTTGTGGTATATTCTCTTTAATCGTTCTCTTTTTCTCAACTGGTCATTGTATATATTGGGTGCAGCTATTGGTATTATCCAATTTGATAGTGATCTATTATTTTCCATATATAATTTCTGTAGCGTATTAACATTTATTATGTTTGTGTATTTTTAATAGTTTGACCTTTTGGTTCCTCTCCTTTTCTGATCTCTTTTTTACATATGTTATTCTGACACTTTAAAGACACTGTATATTTGTATTATATGTGCACTGTGCAGAACAAACTAAGTTAATTTTTTAAAATCCTAGTTGGATACAACAATATTTTAAAAGACTTTTAAAATCTTAATTGAATACCCATTGACTTTTAAAATACAAAATAATCCTATATACTCTAGATTGAATACGCCTTAGTGTTTCTTAGATACTTTTGATTTATTTATTTTTAATTACAGCTTATTGTGCATTTGTGCTTGATCTTGTGTAGCTTCAGCTAAATCATACAATTTTTTTTAATAGGCTAGTGACTTAACATTGTTTTTTGTTTTCATTGTATAATGAATTCATGTTTGTAGTACTCCAATGATGTCTTGTTAAATTTCACATCTTGAATTTTTCTGTTTTATATTGTATGTACTTAGAAATTAGAACCTGGCATGATGGTTATGATGTCAACCAATTATCTCCTGTATCACTCTGCTGAATTTTAATGTTTTATTCTTTGAAGGGCAAAGCAGAAGGCTTAAAAATTGTAAGGAGTGGTCTTCACGACAACTGGGATGATGCGGAAGGGTACTATAGTAAGTTGCTGCATCTCTCTTCTTTTTCTTTAAAAAGTTTTTCTCTGTTAGAGATAAATGATAATGCCAAATTTTGTTAGTTTGAGAGCCATACTGTATGAAGCAATTACCTTCCACAAAGCTCCATAGGAATTCTAACTTGTTGAGGGTTTTTCTTCCAAAACTCTTTAGAATGGGGATTGTAGGGGGTGGGGGAATTTTTTTTTCCATCTCATTATTCAGTATGGAGGATAATGGAAGATGGCTTATGATTTTTGTATTGAAATGAGGCTTCCTTGGGTAAGGAAGACCACTTTCTGGTTCTATGGTTGCAATGTAACCACATTAAACTTCTTAATAATAGTTATTAAACAGGATTAAACTGATTTTGTTACATTCTTTACAGTGGGGGGTATCCCCTTAAGTTTTAAATTGTTTTGCCTTCGTCACTGGATGGTAGACCTGGATAATGTGTCACTTGCCAAGCTGCTGCTGAGCAGGTTGCTGTTATGTCACTCATTGTGCCAGACAATGTAGGGAAAAAATTGTGATTTCTTCTGACTTAGCCGTTGCAAGTAGATGGTATTTGATATGGGGGTTTTTAATTTTTTTTATTGTTAGTTTCTAATGTGAAATAAATCAACACATTACTGCTGATTTTGAAAATCGGGTGACGAAATTTTGCTAGATACAATTCATCTATCATGATTTCTTTGTAGCCTTTTTGAATTAGTAAGCAATACATGAAGAGTTACTTCTGACATGGGAAGAACATGTAGAGATTTTGGAAGTGATTGTGGACTGTCGTCTGATGCATCAATTTTTCGCGTTTCATTTTCTTGACTTATCCCCCTTTTCCTCTCATGTTAGTACTTTTATCTTATATAGGTTACCGATTTGGTGAAATACTTGATGAACGATATGAAGTCACTGCTCCTCATGGGAAAGGTGTTTTCTCCATGGTAGTTCGTGCAAAGGATCTCAAGGCTGGCAATGGAGAACCTGAAGAAGTGGCAATAAAAATTATACGTAATAATGAAACAATGTAAATGGTCATTTTATCAAATGCCAATGTGCTGGTGTTTGCCCCCTTTTCTTTTAATAGATTTGTTCAGATCTGGTTTTGATGCTCTAATTACATATATATTTGACAGGAACAAGGCTGGTCAGACTGAGGTTCAGATTTTAAAGAAGTTGGTAGGTGCAGATCCAGAGAATAAACGCCATTGCGTTCGCTTTGTTTCAAGTTTTAAGTACAGGAATCATCTTTGTTTAGTTTTTGAATCTCTTCATATGAATCTGCGTGAGGTTTTAAAGAAGTTTGGTCGCAATATTGGCCTTAAACTAACTGCTGTCAGAGCATATGCAAAGCAACTTTTTATTGCCTTAAAGCATCTCAAAAACTGTGGCGTTCTTCATTGTGATATAAAGCCAGATAACATGCTGGTAGGATTAAGACACATATATGGTTGGTTGCTATTTCAATTAACTGTACATTTTTTATTGCAGAAAAAATAAATGTGTATTTGTTGCTTCAGGTAAACGAGGCAAAGAATGTTCTGAAGCTTTGTGATTTCGGCAATGCAATGTTTGCTGGTAAGAATGAAATTACGCCTTACCTTGTGAGCCGCTTTTATCGTGCCCCTGAGATAAGTAAGTCTTTCATGAGCTTCTACATTTGTTATTTGAATGATTGAATATGGATTTTGTTTGGCCTGTTTATGTTGTATTTGTCTAGTGTGCAGTCGATGGCTTCTTCTATTTAGAGCATTAAAATTAGTTTTTGACGTGCTCCTTTCTTTAATTTCTTTTGGCAGTTCTTGGCTTGCCTTATGATCATCCACTGGATATTTGGTCTGTCGGTTGCTGTTTGTATGAGCTTTATACTGGAAAGGTTCTTTTCCCAGGTGCTACAAATAATGACATGCTACGTCTTCACATGGAGTTGAAGGGTCCCTTTCCAAAGAAGATGCTACGTAAGGTAAAGATTTAATTTCTTTTTAGTTTTCAGTGGGTGTCTATTTAATTTAAAACTTAATTTATTATGAATATGAATGTTGGATCTTGGTCCTATGTTTTGAAATTATGGAAGAATAAGATATGCTTGCTTTTGTCTTGCTTATATACCTGTCTTAATCTACATTTGAGATGTTACATTATTGTCTTCTGCTGATGTTTTTTTCCTGGCTTTCTTTTCCAGGGAGCATTTACCGATCAACACTTAGATCAGGACCTGAATTTTCATGCTACAGAAGAGGATCCTGTTACCAAGAAGGTACACTTATGATCTCCTATATTTGTTTGCCCGCTTACTATGAGTGGTAAATTTTCTAGCTATTGTAGTCTACTCGTGTTTACTAAGCATTTAATTCTGCGTTTGTAGGCTATAAAGAGGATAATTTTCAATATAAAACCAAAAGATATTGGATCTATTATTACAGCCTCCCCTGGTGAGGATCCTAAGATGTTAGCCAATTTCAAAGATCTTCTCGAAAAGATTTTTGTGTTGGATCCAGAGAAGAGGATGACAGTGGCGCAAGCGCTGACACATCCATTCATCTCGGGCAAGTGAACCAAGTTGATGGTTTTATGACTCCAGAATAGCAGTTGCCCTAAATATTTGTACATTATGGTTTAATTCATATCTAGATATCTAATATTGGGCATTATCTGTCTTTATTTTTCTTTGCTGCCATATGAGCTCTGAACACAGTGTGGCGTGGTTGAAGTCGAGGGGGGGTGATGTTCGTCAGGAGTACTCTTTTCTGGCGGTTCTTTCAGTGGAATGTACTTTTTTCGATAGTAAGACAACTAGCCAAAGGCCTTTTTTGGCTCTGTAATCATTCCTTGATTGTGGCAAGTGTCAAAATTTATTATATGTAATTTTTGGTGCTCCATCATCATTAGATTTGTATTTCTAATATTCTTATGCATTTTTAAGTGGGAAATTAGTGCATGTGGGAAAAAACTTATCATGCCATAGGAATTTATAAAAGAAGTTTTGTTCATAGAGAACTTCGCTGAAGATGGCCAAGAGGGTTTCCTTTTTCTGAATTTCTATTAACTTCCATTTCTTTGCAATACCCACTTTTCATATTATTGACTAAACTGTGCTTCATTTTTCATTAATCTCTTACTGCTGTTGTATTTGATTAATTGGGTTCGGAAGTGTCTAATTGTATTTTTCATTCAGGATATCTGCCACTGCTTTGAGGCAATCCTCCAGTGTTTATGTGCTTTAATGGCACCCAGTTGAAGGTACCTTGGTTTGTTTATTGGGAGCTAATCGTGCCAGTATTGAAAGTACATGTCTTGATACTGTTATAAGTTTAAGCATAGTTGTCAGAGGCACGCCTAGGCGCGCCTCGGGCTTTGGCTCAAGCTCATACCACTGCATCTCATGAAGGGTTAGGCCAGGCGACCTTCATTAGGCGTGCGCCTAGGCACAGAGGTGTGCGCTTTTAAGATGCGTCTCATAAAAATGTGTGAGAAAACTCGTACCCGAATTGACTTACCCAACCCGAAATCAAGTTGTATAATATTTCTTTAATAAATAAAGATGGGTCTTGGGGCGAGCTTTAAATTTTGACAAACACATTAAGTTGTATTGTCAGTATTTGTATTATTGTAATTGTTTTTGATATATTTTCAATGATTTCTCTTTGTTTTAGCTGATTGGATATATATATATATATATATTGCAATTTGCATCTCACCTTCATCAGGCGCGCGCCTTGTGCCTTGGGGTGTGTGCCTAGGCCCGATGACCCTTTGCGCCTTTAACAACACAAAGTTTAAGCAATTCTAGAATTAGTTGATGGGATTGGAAGGGAAATTTGTACATCTAGAACTTATGCCAATTAATTGTTTATCTATTGTTCTAATCTATTTTTTATCCGAAGGACCGAAAATGCAAGTTCTTTGTTCTCTAGTCAGTGGTGGTACAACCATGTAAATTGTTTTTGTAACTCCGGATGTTGTCATTAGTGTTACATGCGTCAGCTTTTTGTTTTTTCATATTTGTAATTTCGTTTCTTTAATTCTTTTCCGGTGACTGCTTGTTGGCATGATTTGATTGCTTGCATGCGCATTATTTTCTTCCTTTTTTTTGAAAAAAAAAAAAAAATTGAAAGAAAAACAGCTTTAAATCCACGTCCTAATGAATTTTGCATTACATCTGATCCATGATCTGGCCATTCTGGAGGAACTGCACTGGAGTTGTTTGGATGCAGCCTTGAAGTGAAATTGTGTTTCGGTAAGTACCTCAATTAGAATTTTGTGCTGTTTGCGTAATTTAATAGGTTAGAGGCAATGCACAATTCTTATCCTTTAGGATGTCAATGTTCTGATTGGACTTTTTCCCCTCTTCTAGGTGCAGCCATCACATTTCTGAGGCCCTTGTAACTTACAAGTTGTAAGTATTTATTATCTTACTGTCATCTCAACATTATCCATTTTAATACTCTTATGGTTATTGATATTAGGTTTCATATATTTATACTATTTTTTTTGCATGTTATATTTTCTTTAATGTTTGAAATATTTTTTTCTAGTTTGTGTTTCTATTGTTTAAAGCGTGAAATCCTTGTATGCCTATGAGATGATTTTTTAGTTCTTACGGTCTGAGCTTGTTGGTTCTTGATTTATATTTACTACAGGGAAAATGGTAAAAGGAGAATAGACAATATAATTATGTGATGAGTCTATTTCCTTGGTCATTTTTCACCAGATGATACTTTATTGAAGTCTCATTATGTTCTGGACTGTTCTATTCAAAATCATTGGAAGTTTGATATGATAGGGTATCAAAAGATTGTTCGGAAATTATATGTGTGCATCTTTTGACTCTTCATTCCTGGAGGAGCTTGAGGGTTAATCTGAAGCATGAATTTATGGGGGTTGAATTTTGTAATCATGTAATGTGCTGTGTGGCTGTTCGAGAGTTAAACCCATATAGCAAGTTATCTAATTTGGTTTTGCTACAATAAATAGTGGAAACATTGTATGGTCTTAAAAATTTAATCATGTAGGTTGTTGATCTCTGAATCTTAAGATTTTCTTTTTAAAAATTTAAGGCCGGTCTTAAGTCTCTTCGTTAAATATTTTACCCCTTCCCTCCCAAACCCCAAATTAAAGGTATCCCTTAGGATTTAAACCCATGACCTCTTGCTTTCATTGCAAGAGTTAAGCCAACTGGGCTATTCTTTGGGGATAAAAGCTAATTCTCTGAACTTTAAGATATTGAATTGGAAGCCAGCACATGAGATTATAATCCACTCAGAACATTGATGGGCCTTTTAAGTGTTCCTGGTCCATTCAGCCTGTTTAAAGTATTGCTGTAGCATTATTGTGAGGTTATGTTGCAGGGTTACTTTGTATATTGGAAGAACGTGTTATATTTGAATAGAAATTTTAAGGATTTGTGGAACATTTGATGCAATTGTACCCCTAGGAAGTTTAAAAGAAGCAACTTTGGTTCCGGAGGGACAGAACAACCTTCTCTCTGAGTAAGAACAATAAAATTTGCTAATATATGCAAGATCCTGCTAAGGGCTATACAACATAGAGTGAATTTTTAAAAATAGCAAAAGAGGCACTATTTGGTTTAGTTCTAAAATGTATATAATAAAAAGGCAGAATAGGGAGAAAGGAAAAGACAATAGAACTGTTCTTGCTTACTCATGAGGAAAAGTATTTCTTGAAAGCAGAAGGCGTAATTTTTATGCTTTCAAGACTTAACTCTCTTTTCTTTATTTCATGAAACCTAAGAGCAAAATTCATGGGTGTATTATTAGTGATATTGTGGACTGTTACTTCCAGGGGCGGAACGTAATGGAGACGGAACCGAGCCGTGGCCCCTGCGAATAAAAAATGAAAAAAATTTAATCATATGCATATATTATATATTATATTACATGATAATTTGAATAATACATCTCTAAATTCTTAGTCATAGTAAAATTTTATTTTGAATTATTTTTTTTACACACTTTGGCCCCTGCAAAAAAATTAAAAATTTTAATCATGCATATATTACATATTAAATTACATTTTAAGTTGAAAAATACATCCCTAAATTCTTAGTCAGTCAATTTTGTATTGAATTATTTTTTGTATACATTTTGGCCCCTGCATCCAAAGTTTTCAGCTTTTGCCCCTGGTTACTTCTAGAAGACAAAAGAGGAAAAGAAAAAATGCAAATGCTAAACATAATTTAATCAATCAGTTTTCGAAGCATTGATGCCTTTTGAATTAAAGTAGCATCTAAAATGTGGGTAGCTTCATATATCATCACAAGGATTAGTCAAGTGACATTTCAGTATATGTGAAATCTACTTGGCTAGTAGTGACCATATTGTTTTTATTTTTCTGTTTTGCTGTCCTTTGAATTTCATCATGTAACGTCACTCTTGGTGAATGGTGATCAATGGTCTGGCATGTGTATTTCGGTTTTGCACTGTTCTGGGCACTTTTTAACTATTATTACTTTGATTTTCTTTGAAAATAATTGGTTGCAGAATAGTTACATTTATACCAGTCTTTGTGAATGCACAGTTGCAATTACTCTAGAACTAAAGTTTCAAGTATAACGCTTTTGGTGCATGCATGCGCATCTAAAACAAAAGGTTGGGGTACGGGGGTGATTTTTAGCTATTGGCTCATAAGGGAAGTTTTAAATGTAAAGCACTTGAATGGTGGAGATTACCCATATGAAGAAACCAATAAGGACTTACTGAAGTGGACAAGGTGTGAGGTGCCCACAAAAAGAAAAAACTTTTCCCTATATGTGCCTACTGACAAAACTATCTAATTGTCCCCAGTAGACATGGAGGCTCAAAGTGATCCAAGAAGTGGATTTCATCTAACCAACATTTAGCTTTTTCCTCTATTTATTTTGGAGGAGGATATTCCTTCTTTTTTAATCACCTTCAATGGAGCTAAAGTACACTTTCTGAGTTTTCTTTACTTTCCCAAAGGTGAAAACATTCTCCATTTGAAGAAACAATGCCAGAGTTGTGAACAGCCAGCACGACTGTATAGTTTCTGCCAAAGTTTAGCTATCTATACCTTTCAGAAACATTTTTTTATGTGCATGATAAATATTTTAGGCATCTATGGTATTTTTCCTATGATGGGAGGAGAGAAAAAATTGTGGGGGGGTTGAATGGGTAATGGAGTTGTATCATCCTGTAGAAGGGCTTTTGCCTTTCCCCCCCCCTGGTTCATATTGTGTTATCTTATTATAATAAAGTTATTTTGATTTCCCTCTTCATGTTTTAAATTGTACTTTAGTGCTTGTCTTTTGGTTTGATGCCAGTTCTGTGCTTGGATCATTATACACCTTTTTCCAAAACAAACTATTTTTCATCCTTGCATCTGATTTAGATTTTGAATAATGTTATTTTCATGTCCTCATTTGTCATGATAAATCTGTATTTGTCTGCATTGATTTATTTGTCCTTGGGTGTTACATCGTTTTCTATTTGTGGTGTGTGCGTGTGAGCCAGAGTGAGAGAGGTGATTTTACATTGATAATGTGCATTTTGAGTTGGGAGGTGGTAGTTAAGTTGTTTGGTTTCGATAATGATCTTTTAGGATGTGGGCTGATTCTGTAAGCATATTGTCACTTCAATCATTTTATTTAATCCCCTCAAATTTCGAGCTATATGAGCTTCCACTTCACTGGATGGTATTAGCCAAATGATTGCAGTCCTGTGAATTTGAACTTCTGTTGTAATTTCTCCATACTACTGCTGAAATGTACTGAAGAAGAGTTTTATTACAATGAGTTATATTTCTCTTTCCCAAGTTCAAGGCAATAGTAAAAAACCGACCGTTACCTTTTGATCTACGAAAACAAATTGCAGTCGAACGTACAGTTCAGTTCCGATTCCGGAACCGGATTATAACTAAGGATTTGATAAAATTTATTTTATTGTTGTGTTGAGGTGACAGAATTATCGGTATCTTCAAAATTTATGCCTTGTGGTGTTGGTAAGATAGGCCTTTTATCTTTATCAGTCGTATTTCTCCTTGGTCTTGAAGATTCTCTACTTGATTTTTTTTTCAATAACAGAGAAATTTGTAATTGAATAAATATTTGAAATTGAGAATTAGTTGGAGGAGAATATGGAAAGATGAAATTGAATAAATTGTTGGAAAGGTAGAATGTGAATGAATTTAGATGACAAGTATTTATAGAAGAAAAAAATTAATTTTAATAAGTTTATATATAAATTGCAATGGTTCGGTTTTCAAGGTTTCGGTTCAGTTTAAATCTAAGTTCCGGTTCGGTATAAGGTCTGGTTTTTTACTTTGGAAAAACCCACCTTAAGGTCCCTGTACTCTCAATGTTTTTTACATTATACCCCTGTACTAAATTTTCTACACATTGCACCCCTATACTCTCAATATTTTTTACATTGCAACCCCTGTACTAAATTTTCTACACATTGCACCCCTGCACTTTCAAAAAATTGACATTTCACCCTTATTTTAACGGCAAGTTAACAGAGTTGAGAAATATTCTGACATCACCACCATTATTTCGGATTGGACCGAGCAAATTTTTTACTTTGAAGTTATGCTAGGGCGCATAACTATATTATGCATCTTCTGATACATTAAAAAATCCAACTAATTTATTGTAAAAACTAGATCAAAACTACGATCTTGGAGTGTTATTAATGAACAACAAAAAACAAACAAAGATGCTTCACGGTTATCAGACATCATTCCTAAAGAACGACAACGAGTATTACATGTCATGCGTGCACATTTATAGCAAACACCCATTTTTTTTAACTCTTCTCTTTTTAGCATAGGTGATTCTTCTAAACCAGGCAGATATGACACAAATAAGGATGGGTGATGTCAGAATATTTCTCAACTCTGTTAACTTGCCGTTAAAATAAGGGTGAAATGTCATTTTTTTGAGAGTGTAAGGGTGCAATGTGTAGAAAATTTAGTACAGGGGTGCAATGTAAAAATATTGAGAGTACAAGGGTGCAATGTGTAGAAAATTTAGTACAAGGGTGCAATGTAAAAAACATTGAGAGTACAAGGGCCTCAAGGTGGGTTTTTCCTTTTTACTTTTGAAGAATCGGAACCGAACTAATCATTCGGTGGTTTTAATTTTGACTTTCAGTTCCGATCCGGTTCGCCTAGTATACATAGATTTTTGCAGCGGTCTTTCCACGTTAAGACTGTTGGACTTTTCTTTTTCTCGCCGAAGCCACGCGGAAGCCATTAAGAAACTTACTATTGCGGCTTCATTGACCAATCTACTGCGGTACCGCTCTACAAAAATCATTACACATAAAAAGTGCATACCGAATTTTCAAAAATTATTATCACTACAAAAAAAAAAAAAATGTTATCTTTTCTAATTATGTGCATTTTGGTGCGCATTATTTTATGTATTAATCATTTTTTCTGTCTATATTGGTTTTTCATTGACTAATCAACTGCGGTACCATATTTATATTGGTTTATTAACATGGACCTGCCTCAATATCTTTCATTATTAATTTTTTTGTGATTTTCTGAAGGCTTTATGATTCAAAAAAGGGTCCATACATTGACCCAGTGTTGCCATATTTTTCCCTCCATTTTCCTTTGATTTGGGTGTGAAAGAAGTAAAGAAAGTAATAAGAAAGGATGGGATAATCTCTGTGAAGTTTCCTCGTTGCCAAATTGAATTAATTTTTTTTAAATCCATATTTATTTTGTATTGAATAATATCGAATGTCAAGCATTGAAGAGAAATAAGGGTGATCCAGCTGCTCTGACAACTGACTTCCTATCATATATTAAATACCCATCAACAATGTTGCTAGCATTACTGTTTTTTTTTTTTTTTTTTGGAAATGTTAAAAATTTTACCACCAAATCATCCGATCCGAATTTAAACGAAACATATTTATATAAAAAATATATCATCTGAATTCGAATTCAAGACTTAAGTTCTAAATTTTTTACACCAAGGCTTATTAGCATTACACTTTGGAAACCAAGATTTTATTAAACCTTCAACATATGAAATGTTTAAAGGACAGATAAGGCCCATCAGCTGAAAAGGGCAAGCCAGCAAGAAATTATGGAGACTGTGTCACACGTACCTGAACAACGAGTGGACGAAGCACATAAATAAAATAAGGGCCCTCTGTTTCGTCGACGTTAACATACCAATATTATCAACCGCGTTTTACAAGTCTCATTTTCCCATTAAGCCCCTGTCCTAAATAAAGACTTAATCAAGAAGCAAAAAAAAAAAAACACGCTCTGTTTCTTCTCATTTTGCCTTCAAAATGCCACCCTCTTGCTTATCTCTGTTTCTCAGTGTCATTGCTCTCCGTTGAGTGATCGTTCAGAGCTTATTTATCGACTCAGAAGGAGCGGACATGGGAAAGAAACTCGATTTTCTTCTTGGAAAAAACAACTTCAAGACCTACAAATTCAAGCCCCATGTCAATCTTGCAATCTCTCGCTTGGCAGTTCTCAAGAACCAGCGCCAAGTCAAGTGCTCACAAGCACGATCCGACGTCGTTCAGCTCCTCCAACAAGGCTTCCATGAACGTGCTCTCCTTCGCGTATGTACTTATACATTGATCGTTATCACTTTATGTGTTTGATTCATTAGTTCAATGGCATGTGATATGGACTTGTTTTTTTTTTTTTTTTTTTTTGGTTGGTGCAGGTTGAGCATGTGATCAAGGAGCAAAATATGTTGGATGCTTTTCGTATGATGGAAAGCTATTGCAATTTATTGATTGAAAGAGTCCATCTCATTGAACAAGAGAAGTTTGTTTTTTTATATTTAATTTATTTATAAAAATTTTGTTTGTTTGTTTTGTTTTTGTTTTTATTAAAGTAGAGAGATTATCATTTTTCCAACTCATAAATAGCGTAAATATCATTTATCACCGAAATTTTGAATTTTTTCTTATTCACTTTCCATCTGATAAAATAGAAAAGTGTACAAATTATCTATTTAAACTTCACGTGGAAAAAAAGAACAATTTCAAAATTTTCATGATAAACGGTACTTATGTTATTTATCAGAAAATTGATAATTTCCCTTAAAAGTATGAGGTGGGCGAAACTCAAATTTTTTTTTTTTTTTTTTTACAAATATTGGTTAGCTAAGTAAAATTACTTGAAAATCACTCAGATCACTCAATCAAGTGGTGGACAAAATTTTATTTGTTTAATTGTTGGAAATCTTATTGTCGTTTTTGGGTCTTTGTATTGGGGTAGAATGTGCCCGGATGAATTGAAGGAGGCGATATCAACCTTGCTCTATGCAGCTTCGAGATGTGGTGAACTCCCGGAACTTCAAGAGATTCGTGCCTTGTTCACATCTCGTTATGGCAAGGAATTTGTTGGCAGTGCCATTGAGTTGCGAAACAATTGTGGAGTGAGCCCCAAGGTATGATTTTGATTCACACGCCTATTATTAGAATAGTAACCTGAGTTTGTCAAATGTGAATTGATTTCAGCACAAAACATACCTATTTGTGGAAGCAGCAATTTATTATACCTTTATGAAAATACTATTCCATAGCTTTATATGATCACATAAGTGAGAAACAGTCTTTACTTACAAAGTCTGAAAGTTATGTGTTATAATGTTTCTGCTCTTCCAATTCCTGTAGATGATTCAGAAGCTATCAACCAGACAGCCGGTTCTTGAGAACAGAATGAAAGTGCTGAAGGAAATTGCTGCTGAGAATGGGATTTCTCTGCAACTTGAGGAAGGCTCTTATGTTTCCACAGAGGTATGCGAGTTTAAGAAACAATGAACCCCCAAATATTGACAATTGTTATTGATCTTTTGATTTTTTATATGGAAATGCAGGAGAACTCAACTAGTAGGGATGATAGTTCACTAACTTCACCTAAAGAGGATGGTTTATTTGATCCAATGAAGGGAAAGAAGAAGTATAAGGATGTAGCTGATGCAGCTCAAGCAGCCTTCCAGTCAGCTGCCTATGCAGCAGAAGCTGCACGAGCAGCTGTGGAACTCTCTCGTCCTGGATCTCATGATCCTGATGATTACAATAGTCCCAGTAATCGACAAAGAAAGGTAACTGACGGACAGAAGCCAGTGAACCTTGAATCTGAATCTAAAAATCTAGAAATTCATGGTGAAATTCAAGCTGAGGCATCAAGCAAGAATGTAGCAGAACTGGAGAGGGTAATGTCTTCAAATTCAGAATCAACCGAAGAAAATTTAAAGGTCCCTACAATGTCATTTGGTGAAGTGGATCCTATCAAGCTACTGGAGAAGGATGTAGTTTTTTATGATAGTGACAATGAGGATTTGGGATCATCTCGTAAGCAGATACCTTCAAGTTCTACAGCTCGTCTGAAGGTGCAAAGTGGACATATCGCAGCACATGCTGCCGAAGGATCTGGGTTTCAAAGCAAGCATCATTTAGATATGGTGAAGGGAGCAATTTCAGTAAGGACTAGGTGAGTTCATGGGTACTGAGAAGCATGAGTATAGTAAATGTAAGTGCATAAGTTTTGAGAGTTGTATTGGCAGCATTCTGCTTCATTTTCTTCCATTAAAATTTTCAGAAATTTCAACTGTGTTTATTTTTGTAATGTCAATAGTGCTGAATGTTTTTGTAAAGTTATGTTCTATGCAAATACATCAAACTCTAAAGTCCAATTTGTTCATTATGTGTAGAGGAAGCTCTTGGTAACATGACACCTATATATTTTTTTGCGCAAGTTATTTTTAGCATATTGTTCCTCAGGAAATATGACTGAGAGATCTAAAGCATTAAAAATGAAAATTGTAAAGATTAAACGGTTTCTGATTTGTCATTGATTTTTTTTTTTTTTTTTTTTTTCCATTTTTCATTTTTAATGCTTTAAATCTAAAGTCATATTTCATCGGGAACATTATGCTATAAAATATTTTGCGAATCCAAACTGTTGCATGAAGGTTTTCTGTTGTGTCATAATTTCACTCGAGCAACAATAAAGAAAGACCACAAAGATTTATAGTGATTCGGCAATATACATACGGGCAGTCCTCTGACCTCTCCGCTCCAACAATTAGTCAATTTATTACTTATTATATATATAAGAGCCACAATATAACAATTTCATTTCCAAGAATCTTTAAACCGCTGAAAAATTGTTCTGAGTTTTAGAAGGAAACATTCCCCCTCATTGAAGAAAAACATTTAGCCGCTTAATGGAAGTAAATATTTAACCAACAACTGTATTGAAGATTTGTGTTTCCAAATTTTTTATGAACTCTCATTCTCAAATATATGTCAGCATGGATTTATTGCAATAGTTAAAAGTCTTCAACATGATATCATAAAAAATGCTATGAAGAAGACAAACAGGGGATAAACCGGAGACAAAAATGTAATCATAAAAAATGCTATGGAGACGAACATAAGACAAACCTAAGACAAAAGCATAATCAAAAGGATGTCGTTTTGACTGTGTTTTTGCCTCCAGGTTTACTCCACAATAAACCTGAAACATGAACTTGCTAATTCTTGGCCATCAACACAAAGTCACAACCTGTATCATCCTAACACCAATACCTAAAACTTACAAGCCTTTACATGATTTCAATAGAGACTTTGGCCCAGCTTCATTCCTAATGCTGTTAAGTTTTTTTTTTCCCCTTTTAATACACATAATTAAAGAGCCATACTGTGATCAAGATAATGCAGAGATTAACAAGATTTCAATTATACAAATCAAATTCCAATAACAGAAATACAAAAACAATGTGAACTCGCACAAATTTATCAAACCCAAAAAGCAGTGAGTACTCAAATAACTAATTAAGTAGTAAGATTACCACCACTCTGCTGCCACAAATTGATAATATCAGTGGCCTGATTAAGAAGTATAATCATCTGTTTCTGGGAAATCCAAGGCTTACTCTCAAGAGTTGCCTTGAGCTCTTCCCATGCATCTTTTCTAGGCCAAAAGAAGTATTGACTCAAAGGAATGGTGCCATGCCCTGGTATCAATTGATCAAGAGCTAAACCAATGTTCTTCTCCATCCATATAAACTTCAATACCAGCCTTGGCTTCTCCACTTGCTTCACTGACACCCCAGCTTTCTGCAAATTAAAAATCAACAACTCTATAAGTAAAGGAATACACATAAACACATAAATACAATGAGAGTGAGAGAGATTTGGACCTCAGTTTCTACTGGGGTTGTTGTAATTGTCTCTGTAGATGTTGTTGCTGTTGCTTCAGCTGTGAGTGTTTCTGGGGCTGCTAAAGCAACGAGTCTTTGGTTTCTTGAAATGGGTTTGGTTCTTATGGAGGTGTTGGTGGGTTTGAGAGTGAGTTTGTAGGAAGGGAACGAGGAGCATGTGGTGAATGCACCATTAACAGTAGATTGCAGTGCCATTGATGATAACATTTTCAGTGTTCGAGATCCAGAGAGAGAGAGAGAGGATATGGGGAAGTTTTATTGTGTAATAAAAGTAGGCTTCAACTAACTCTCTGTTCACTGATTAGAATTGTCTTTGCTTTCGGATAAGGTAGTTCCGACGGGTACTGTATCGGTTTGTTGGTAAGAGTAGAGATTGGCTTTGCCTTGATGTGATGGGAGGGTTGATTTGGGCTTGGGCTTGTAAATAGAATTGGGCTCCGTAAATTTCCAATTTTGAAGCCCAGTTATTTAGTGGGTTTATTTGTTACGGTTTTGTTGAATCAATGGACTTGCCCATAAAATTTAACCGAATACCATAAAATTCAGCAATTCCAATGATCATGGACACACAGAAAATGTAGCAATGCAAGATCAAAAGGGCTGATATTGATGAAGTAGACAAGGTATCTGTTGTTAAATGATGGCGGGATGTGTGTTCTTTACTAGATTATGCATAATTTACATATAAGTTAATCCAATCATGCAAACACAAACACAAACACAAACAGTTTAGATAAACCTTGAAGATTCTTGACAATGTGTAGAAATGGAAATTACACCAAACCGAGTTATACTATTCCTTAAGAACTTATTAGCATTGGTGCACTACGGATCTGTGGCTAACGTTTTCCCAAGATTCTTGGTGGCTTCTTGATTAAGGTTCACTTAATGGATCAAAAACAACGAATTAGGAAAAATTATAGAATCTCTCTCTAACTTTGGTAGACCTTGGATTCTCTAATATATCTAATATTGATTAAAATTAATTGAATGAATTGAATCTCTTTTTACAACCTAATGTGGTCTATTTATATAAATGAATGATTGCATTTGAAGAGACACTTTTGAATTTAAGGTTGCATTCATTTAAATGATTATAACTCTCCAATATACATTTTCAGGGTTATATATTTTCACTTTAAAATGTTATATCCTTTCAATTGTGTATTTTATAAAAGCCACAAATTAAAAGACATGTCGTTCCAACAAGACACCCTTTAAATATATTTCCAAATTTGAAAATTTCTAACAATTTCCCACAATTTTCTAAATTTGAAAATTATTGTAGCACTTAAAAGAGTTTCCTTGAAGAAAAACTGCATCAGAATAAGTAGATTTCACTTTAACCTTCCATAGTAAATGACTATGAGATTTACTTGCCAAACTAGTGACCATATTTTTGAAATGTTTCAATGTTGGTGTAAACCAAGACAATAACCATTATACAGTCTCACTTCGATCATTTCATGTTCTACGGTTGTGTTCATTTCGGCTATGAACATCGGTCATGGCTTCATTAAGTACTTTAGAGAATCCAGCCTTTAAGAATCCCATGGAAACGATCTCACTTCTTACTTGAAATAGGTGATCTATTGTATAAGGTATTATGTTGTTGCCCCTATTAGGACTCTTCTCCTAATATATTGATCATTAAAAGCCTTAACTTATCCTAACTTTGACAAACAACATTCTGCGTCATTATAAGAATGGGAAAGAGTATAAAATCCTACAATGCTTGGGTTGAATTGTACAAAGTTTCAGTTGTCCTTTTTGAACCTAGATCTTGGGATGTTCAGTTAGTTAGGTTGAGTTTTCACAATGACAATTCTTAATTTATAGGCTTCAAGTCCATTCCCTTCGATGACTTCTCAACTTGCTCTCGATGTAAACCTTTAGTAAGTGGATCTACTAAGTTTTCCTTCAATTAAACATAATCTGTTGAAATTATGATGTCTGCCAGTCCCATGGAAACAACCTCACTTCTTACTTGAAATATGCGATCTACTATATAAGGTATTTTATCGTTACTCATATTCGGACTCTTCTCATAATATAGTGATCATTAAAAGCCTTAACTTATCCTAACCTTGACAGACATCATTCTGCGTCATTATAGGAATGAGAAAGAGTATAAAACCTTACAGTACTTGGTTTGAATTACACAAAGTTTCAGTTGTCCATTTTAAACCTAGATCATGGGATCTCCAGTCAGGTAGGTTGGGTTTGCACAATGATAATTTTTAATTTATAGGCTTCAAGCCCATTCCCATCGATAACTTCTTAACTTGCTCTCGATGTAAACCTTTAGTAAATGGATCCACTAGGTTTTCCTTCGATTTAACATAATCTATTGAAATTATGCCGCTTGAGAGCAATTGGCTTATAGTATTGTGTATTCGACTATGTGTCGAGACTTATCATTATACATTGTATTTTGAGCTCTCCCAATAGCTGATTGGCTATCACAATGTATGCCTATAGTTGGAACTGGTTTTGGCCAATTTGGAATATCCTCCAAGAAATTTCGAAGCCATTCCACTTCTTCTACAACTTTGTCTAATGCTATGAACTCAGATTCCATAGTAGATCGAGCAATACATGTTTGCCTCGAGGATTTTTATGATATGACCGGCCATCATACCGTGAAAACAAATCCACTTATGGACTTAGAGTCTGCTGTATCAGATATCCCGTTAGCATCGATATATCCCTCTATAATAACATGATATCTTGTATAATGCAAATAATATTTTAAAATTTCTCTCAGATACCTCAAAACTCTTACTATAGCCTTCCAATGATTATGTCTTAGATTACCCGTATATCTACTAAGCTTGTTTATGGCTTGAGTGATATCTAGTCGTGTGTAATTCGTTAGATACATCAAACTTCTGATAATTCTCGAATACTCTAATTACGATACGCTCAAACCAGTATTCTTTGATCGATGAAGAGTTAGGTCCATAAGAGTTCTAGCCACGTTTAGATCTCATTTAATATATGTTAGGTTTATATCTAGGTCCCAGATCAAACAAGCAATGAAATACATGTGGTGAATACATCAAAGGAGGTAGCGGAATACTCAATCGATCGGTTGAGACGAACGGCAACAAACAAAACAAGTTTTGGGCTCTCAAAGTGGCGCCAATCACTGCAGTTCACTGCCCTGCAAATCAGATTTTGAGCTGCGAAATTCAGCTCCAAGATTGCGTCAAACGAATCCCGACTCATGGGTGAACCTCCCTACCACCTTCGCAAGTCTCGTAGTGTGCTAGCACTTGCGGTTTTGCCACAAAAACCCAACTCTTGGCTTCCCTTTGCTCGGTTTTTACAAAGAAAAACAGTGAGCAATATTGCCCATTTTGGGCGTGAGAGTGTGGAGAGAAATGGAGAGAGATGAATGTGTTATTAGTTGGTAAAACCTTTTCCAAAGGTTTTTATATATTTTTCCATAAAAAAATAAAAGCATTTACCAAATAAATAAAATGGTAATACCCACCAACTTTCACTATTTCAAACACACATCAACTATTCATTTTACTTTAATAAAGTGATGTGTGTCATCACTCAATCAATCAATCACATCACTCAAAGTGACTTTTGATTTGATGCTGATGATGTGACGAATGATTTGCGCTTGATGTGACTTGCGTCGCCGCACTCGAATTCGAAATACGAATGCGCTCGCAATCACACTCGGGCTCGGTTTCGCTAATTCCTAATTAGCGAAATTTCCGTTGCGTCGTAATTAAATGATTACGCCTAGCGAATTCACTATTCACGTCGCTAACGAATTAATTCTAAATTAATTCGTTCGCCCGAATTAAAATCTAATTTTAATTCCGCGTCGAAATCTATTTCATTTAATATATCGAATATATTAATTTACCGATTAATTCCAAATTAATCATTCTCTCTCTTTAGACGATATTTTATCCCAGATAAAATATCTCCGTAATTAATCCTAGATTAATTCTCTCTCTCTTTATATAATCCCAGATTATTTAAGAGTGCGAGTCATACGTCATCGGTGGATTATTGGGAAGCGACCCATGAGATCCCCGGATAATTCGGCAGTAATATGGTCGTCGGAGTATCCGAATCACGTACGTACCAAGTACTACGTTCTACCGATTTACGAGACAAGATCGGCTTCTAGCAAAGCACGAGTCTACCCAATTCTCCGGTCATATTCATCTAAGAATATTAAGATCTATATCAAGCGTAGTATACCAAGTATCGTGTATATCGGCCCAGTATCGGATAGTCACGTGCTAGGGCTGGGGCTGGATAAGTGTCTGCCCCGTCCGAAGCACATGTCGGATGTCTGGTAACTAGTCTCTATAATCGGATATACATGACCTTGTCATAATATCCCGATGGCCGGCCAGCACTTAGAGCACTAATACCGTATCCTGCGTGACATCATCTCCACTATGACTGGAGTGATACTTCCGTCTTGACATCACACCCAATACTCTACGATTCTCAATATACCCAGCATTGGCGTACACAGAACCGGTTAGAGTCCTAGACGACCTCAACTAAAGTATATTGATTGTCGTAAGCATTAGCGGTGCAAGTCTCAGGTTAAGACCATACACACCTACCCTGATGTCGGACTCCCATAGACACATAGTCATAATACCAATGGGATTCCGATGGGTCTATCCAGAGCGAAGCTGTTTCCCGTACCATCGGTGAAACACAACCTCCTATCGCACTTGCATGAGTATCCAATACCCAAATATATGAGAACTATGCTGTTGTGCCCTCACAACGCGCACAAGTGCAATACTAGCCTATTCCGCATTATCGATGTCCAGTCTCGATAATACTACGACTAGGGATATTTAATGATTAATCCTTCGTGGACTGATACTGTCTCATATCATCTCAATCCAGGAACTAATCATATGGACCTCTCTTCATTTATATATCTAAGGTGATCTAATCACAAATGATGAGAGTGCAATTTCCTTGTCACATAGTTAATTTGTACAACAACACTATGATCTGTACAAATAGTGACGCTATGGGTCATATTATCCAACAATCTCCCACTTGGCACATAGCCAGTCACTCAAGTGTCGTACACCCTAACTATGTACGGTTCGCTCAAATTGCTGAGAAAAAGGTTTTCGTCAGCGGATTTGCATGATTATCGTCTGACGATTTATACGATCATCACATCGCCACGATGTATGATCCGAACGAATCAGATGATATAGAAGTATATATCTGGATCGTCGATGAGACCTTTAATTCTTTAGCCTTGTGCTGACGCCTAGCTCAGCTGCTAACAGAACTATATCTAATCTAATTAGATTTATTATCGACCCAAATGGCTTCTATTGCTGCTGCCTCAGCCGCAGCAATAATCCGCATTTGTTTTTATTCGGCAACAGTATCTTGCTCGGAAGATTTCCAGCTCACTGTCCCGTTTTTCAAACTTTATAGTACCGCAGTATTTAACTGTTTGGAATTGCAGGCAGTGATCCCAGTCACTTCAAGTTCTCCTTCTCCATAGTTTTAGACAACATCTTTAGTTCTCTAAGATACTAATAGATGTCCTTAACTTCAATCCAGTGACTATCACTTGGATTGTCCTGATTGTGACTCCATATGCTCAAAGCGTATGACACCATATCAAGTACATTTTAAATGTACAATTTCCCAGAGAGTGTTAACAACTCCAAATCTATCCCAGTAGATCTTTATTCCTTGAATAAAGGTTGTTACTCCCCAGAATTCTACGGAGAATTTCTATGAAAGCCAAGCTTTCACCACCAATTGCTTTATGGGAATTTCACTGTCAGTCAGCTCCCCACTAACCTCCTTATATACACAAGAATCATTTCGTTTTGAGTCAAATCATAAACCATTATGATTATTTCAAAACGACAGTTCCAAGAACCTTATGCTTGCTTCAATCCAAACATGGATCGAATAACCCGCAAACCTTGTTTGTCGGTTATACAAAATCGTCAGGATGTTGTAAGCATCCTCCAAAGGTTTCCTTTTCAGGAAGGCGATTTTGATCTTTAACTGACACATTTCATAAATGAAATATGCAGTATCAACAAGCATCATCAAAATGGATTTACTATGGCAACAGGTAAAAGGTTGAACCGTTATTAACACAATGTTGATAACGATACCTTTCCGTCACAAGCCTAGCTTTGTACGTTGGTATGTTGCCATCCATGTATGTCTTCCTTGAAGACGATTACAGTACCAATAGGCACAATGCCTTGCGGTACATCAACTAGTATCCAAACATAGTTGTTATACATGGAATCCATTTCGGACTCATGGCACTTTGCCATAATAGGGAGTCGATACCTTGTATCACTTCCTCGTACGTAGTCGTAGGGTTGGTATACCTCCATAAGATTTACATCTTTAAGGGGTTACATCAGAAACCCATACCCCAGGTTGTTTTCTGATTCTCTCCGATCTACGGGTTCTTGTGTATTTGAAGATTAATGGTTTAGTTTCATCCTTGATGAACTATTTATGTTCCATTAAGGACTTCGTGCCTTGAATAGTATTACTCGATTTTCATCGAGTTTTACTATCCTCCCACTGACCACTGCATATCGGTATTCCCTCTTAGGAAAACCGCATGGTGAGCAACAATCACATTGTTCTCTTGTGAGATATATAAGTACTATACTTATGGTTTCCCTTAGGATAACCTATATTTGGCACTTATCCAATTGGGTTCTTAGTTTGGTATCATCCAAACGTTATGCCCGGCATACCCAAATTATTAGGAATGAGAAACCCTGTTTCTTTCCTGTTCATATCCTATATGATATCTGTCAAACAGATTTATATGGAACCTTATTCTAAATAAGTTTTGCACTGTTATACATATCCTGTTGAAGGAAATGATAGCTCAGAGCGACTCGTGATAAACCTTATCATGTCCAACAAAATTCGGTTTTTTTGTTCGGACACACCGTCTAACTGACGTGTCTCGGGAGGAGTCCTCATCTGAAAGAATACCATACTCTTTCATGTATGTTTGAAACTTACTGCTTAAGTATTTTCATTACGGTCTTACCGTGACGGCATAATACTATAGTCGATCTGTTTATCTACTTCGTGTCGAAACTCTAAAAGTTCCGATTTGTGTTCTTCAAAAGAAACACATAACCATAACGTGATGCCACATCCGTTAAGGTCACGAAATATTCATGTTCACATCTAGCCTAGCTAGATATGGGCCCACTAACTTCACCATGAATAGGGCTAACAGATCGGTGGCACTTAACTATTACCAAGTAAACAGTGTTTTAGGTACTTTACCTAACAAACTAGATTCGTAGACTTTATTTGAATAGTCAAATCAGTCCTAGTACCCACTCTTCAAAAGTGCGGATATACGAGTCTTGTTTAATTGTGTCCCAGACAACAATGCCACAAATAAGTCTCTATTGATCAAATCAATTTGAGCTATTTATTTGTCATTTTATATGTTTTGAGATTTTATTATATTCAAAATATAAATTCTGTTATTCACATCTAATGTGTTTATCTCATATCATCTTTATATAATAAACACTTAGTGTTCTAGAATATAAAGGTTTATCCACAATGGATTAAACACTGATATAGAGATAATGTCTCTAGTCAAACTAGTTACATTATAACAGTTCCTAATTTAAGTACACACCCGAAGGGTAGTTCCTAAACTTAGGTATCTACGGTCGAAACAGCGACTTTCGTCCCGTTTCCGATTCGCAGAGCAATCTCAGCTTGAAGTCAGTATCCTGCTCAAAGCAGATTCTGAACATCATACATATATTTTATGTACCACACTAAGTATTTAAAATCTAATTTCAATACTAGTAGTGAACATAACTTTGACAATCATTTTTAAAGTAAGAGCCTTGCCCTTTCTTTAATTCCTTCGTGTCTGCCATATCCAAATGGTAGTCACTTTGGGATATGTCAATTATCCTTTTCAATATTTCAGGAACCTTAGGCCAAGCCTTGGGTTTTTAGAATATCGAAACGATGTGCACCTCGTGCTACATGCCCAATTGCAAACTTTGACTTTTCACCTCTAGAATAGTCAATTAATTCTCCAAGAATTATTTATTGCAATTTTAATACTTATTAAATCTAAAATTAGATTTATGACAAGTATATTAAATTAAGCACTAAAGTCATCATCACATAAATCTTCCAAAGATTTTATGCTCTACTTATTTATTGCTTAATTTTGGGCTTAAGGTATAATAAGTTATTTTATCAAATAAAGTAACCTATTATTTATTCCCAATTTGAAAATTAAATCATTTAAAATATTTAATCCAAGATTATATTTTAAATATCCAATTTTTCAATTTTTCTCTTGATTTCAATAGTCCAACTATTTAATCAATTATTAGTGGTACTATATATTATAATGATTATAATAGTCCAACTATATAATCAAATATAATCCAAATTAATTAACCTCAATTACATTGATTACTATAATCCAATTATAAAATCAACTGTAAACTGAAATTAATTAATTCAAATATATTGATTAATATAATCCAATTATATATAATCAACTATAATACAGTCCAACTGTTTATTAAAACAACATTAAATATTAGTCCAACTAATACTTTTAATATATGACGAGTGATATTTGTTTGAGCGCGTATGGCGAGTAATTGAACGAATATTGCAAATTCAATTCTTGCCTCCCACTATTTTCGTCGAGCCTCTAACCCTCTGTCGAGTACTCGGGAAACCGTGTTTCCTAGTGGGCTAGGATCCCGTTAAATATCACACAATCTTGACTTTGGCCAACAAATTGTATGATAATTAACTAGGTAGATCTCTAAGATCAATTGGATCTAATCCAATTCCTAGATCCAGTAGGTGGACATCCAAGTCCTAAACATATATCATATATGCCTATATATCCAATATATACCCTAACCTTTTTCCTCTGAATCAACTAGGCCTTGGCTTTGGCACAACAAACCTAATGATCCCAGTCAAGCGCGGACCCATTGACCATGGAAGCTTCGTAATCAATGTCGATGGACAAGAAGTGGTCTTGACTTTGGCCAACAAACCACAACTTGGACAAGACACCAATATGGAACAAAGCCTCGTGATTCAAACACATCTTCGACGGACAAGGGCTTGACTTTGGCCAACAACCCATGCCAATCTAGGATCTTGAGTAAGAATCACTCAATGGAAGGAAAAGACGCATGATATTTGATGAGGGCTTTTCGCGTGCAAATTGGCTACCAATTTCATTATCTTTATCTTTGTTAAGGTCTCATCATCATACACCCTTAAACATGCATTCTAAATACATAATAAAGCGAGTATGAAATAAATAATAATGATATGCGGATGGATACTTAACACATTGATCCTAGATCAAATCTCTCCTCTTTCTCACTCAAGCTAGCACTTGTATTACTTCTACCCGTTACACTACACTTCTAAAAAACCTCATTTACATTGAGGGGAATAGGTGAGAAGAGAATACAAAGAGAATAGAGGTGATAAGGCTGGACACGCAGGTCCAATTTAATAAATCGAATTTATTACAACAATTTCCAAAATTGCCCCACCCGACTAATATCCATCCGATATACATTATTCATTCATCACAACCACGTATTCACACAAAAGCATGCTATCAATCAATCTAATCAAATTAATTAATCTGATAATTATGTGATCATCCAATGTTCAAACAACGATTTGATTTTGCGCGAGTCAAACTCGTTTTTGCGAATAAGTACTCAAAGTACGAATTCTTGAATTAAATTAAACTACAACATTAAATCCAATTTAATATGTATTTAATACTAATTCACTATTCAATTCCAAATTAAATATTACACTTTATTTAATAAACCTTTCGACTTAAATTCCAAATTTAATCGCATCGGGACTCAAAGCCCGATTAACGTCCAACGTCAATTCAATTCAAGTCTAATGGGCTTTAATTAATTTCTATAAGGCGTGGGCTTCGGCACCAAAAGCCCAATCAAGGAGTAACCCCATAAGCCCAGAAATCAATTTAGGCCCATTAGGCCCAATTAAACTTTAAAGGTTTATAAGTTGCATTTGGGCTTAACGGAAGTGGCTTTTGGGCCCAATTGGATCCAATCCAATTTTCCTAAATCCAACTTGTACAACAAAGCCCAATAAGCCCAATTACAACAATAAGCCCAAATCCAATTTAAAGCCTAAATAATTAAATTACATGAATCCAATCCGCAATTTAATTACCTAAAGTGCATTACATGATTAACCAACCAATCAATATTTCCAAAACACAAATTAGTCCATTAATCATGTTCATTATCATTATCACATGTCCACACATAAATGAAAAAATCAAACCCATTTTACACATGCTAAAGTCTCGGCCAAGGAAGGATTTTTTATCCGATTGGTTTCAATCCAATCAAAGCCACAATCGACATTAAATCAACATCCTAAATGATTTTATACACATCCAATTGTTCAAAATCAAAATATACCAAGACATTCAGGGCAAAAGCATTCGGCCAGGTGATGTTTTGGGGATTTTTGTTCAATTCAAAATTAATCCAATTAAATCTCAAATCACATCATCCTACTTCATTCAACTCATCCAATGAATTAAAATGAAAAATTCCAAGAATTCCAAACCATCCATATTTGGCCAACTTACATTTTTGGGAAAATTATTCCAAATCAATTTTCAACAAATTGGTCCAACCAAAATGCAATTAGACAGTTATAAGCATACTTAAACAATCAATTCATTCAAATCATGCTCAAAACAATTTTACCCAATTTTAAGCCCTACATTTTCATGCTTGAACCTATAGCTCTTGATGCCATTGTTAGTTTATATCTAGGTCCCAAGATCAAAAAAGCAATGAAATACATGTGTGAATACATCAAGGAGGTAGCGGAATACTCACATCGATCGGTTGAGACGAATCGGCAACAAACAAAACAAGTTTTGGGCTCTCAAAGTGGCGCCAATCACTGCAGTTCACTGCCCTGCAAATCAGAATTTTGAGCTGCGAAATTCAGCTCCAAGATTGCGTCAAACGAATCCCGACTCATGGGTGAACCTCCCTACCACCTTCGCAAGTCTCGTAGTGTGCTAGCACTTGCGGTTTTTGCCACAAAAACCCAACTCTTGGCTTCCCTTTGCTCGGTTTACAAAGAAAAATAGTGAGCAATATTGCCCATTTTGGGCGTGAGAGTGTGGAGAGAAATGGAGAGAGATGAATGTGTTATTAGTTGGTAAAACCAAAAATTTTCCAAAAAGGTTTATATATTTTTCCAAAAAAATTAAAGCATTACCAAATAAATAAAATGGTAAATACTCCCACCAACTTTCACTATTTCAACCACACACATCAACTATTCATTTTACTTTATAAAGTGATGTGTGTCTATCACTCAATCAATCAATCACATCACTCAAAGTGACTTTGATTTGACGCTTGATGTGACGAATGATTTGACGCTTGATGTGACTTGCGTTGCCGCACTCGAATTCGAAATACGAATGCGCTCGCAATCACACTCGGGCTCGGTTTCGCTAATTCCTAATTAGCGAATTTTCCGTTGCGTCGTAATTAAATGATTACGCCTAGCGAATTCACTATTCACGTCGCTAACGAATTAATTCTAAATTAATTCGTTCGCCCGAATTAAAATCTAATTTTAATTCCGCGTCGAAATCTAATTTCATTTAATATCGAATATATTAATTTACCGATTAATTCCAAATTAATCATTCTCTCTCTCTTAGACGATATTTTATCCCAGATAAAATATCTCCGTAATTAATCCTAGATTAATTTTCTCTCTCTCTATATAATCCCAGATTATTTAAGAGTGCGAGTCATACGTCATCGGTGGATTATTGGAAGCGACCCATGAGATCCCCGGATAATTCGGCAGTAAATACGGTCGTCGGAGTATCCGAATCACGTACGTACCAAGTACTACGTTCTACCGACGATTTACGAGACACGATCGGCTTCTAGCAAAGCACGAAGTCTACCCAATTCTCCGGTCATATTCATCTAAGAATATTTAAGATCTATATCAAGCGTAGTATACCAAGTATCGTGTATATTCGGCCCAGTATCGGATAGTCACGTGCTAGGGCTGGGGCTGGATAAGTGTCTGCCCCGTCCGAAGCACATGTCGGATGTCTGGTAACTAGTCTCTATAATCGGATATACATGACCTTGTCATAATATCCCGATGGCGGCCAGCACTTAAGAGCACTAATACCGTATCCTGCGTGACATCATCTCCACTATGACTGGAGTGATACTTCCGTCTTGACATCACACCCAATACTCTACGATTCTCAATATACCACCCAGCATTGGCGTACACAGAACCGGTTAGAGTCCTAGACGACCTCAACTAAAGTATATTGATTGTCGTAAGCATTAGCGGTGCAAGTCTCAGGTTAAGACCATACACACACACCTACACTGATGTCGGACTCCCATAGACACATAGTCATAATACCAATGGGATTCCGATGGGTCTATCCAGAGCGAAGCTGTTTCCCTATCCACCATCGTGAAACACAACCTCCTATCGCACTTGCATGAGTATCCAATACCCAATATATGAGAACTATGCTGTTGTGCCCTCACAACGCGCACAAGTGCAATACTAGCCTATTCCGCATTATCGATGTCCAGTCTCGATAATACTACGACTACATAATATTTAATATTTAATGATTAATCCTTCGTGGACTGATACTGTCTCATAATCTCAATCCAGGAACTAATCATATGGACCTCTCTTCATTTTATATCTAAGGTGATCTAATCAAAATGATGAGAGTGCAATTTCCTGTCACATAGTAATTTGTACAACAACACTATGATCTGTACAATAGTGACGCTATGGGTCATATTATCCAACAATATATTTCTCAAGTATTTTTTTGACATATTGAGCTTGAGATAATATGTATACTTATGATGTTCTAGAAATTTTAATTTCTAGAATCACATCAGCCACTCCTAAATCTTTCATGTCAAATTTGAGGGTCAAAATATTTTTGACAGACTGAATCATCTCATGATTATTACCAATTATCAACATATCATCTATATAAAGACACATAATGATATAACCATTTTGAGTTGATTTAGTACACACACACTTATCACACTCATTGATTTTGAATCCACTTGACGATATTTCTTTGTTAAATTTCTCATACCATTGTTTAGGTACTTGTTTTAATCCGTATAAGGATTTTACAAGTTTGGACACCTAAATCTCCTCATCTAATTCATCATTTAAAAATATCATCTTTACATCCATTTGATACATTTTAAGATCAAATATATTTGTTATGACTATAAGCATTCTTATTGAAGTGATACGATAGAGACCTTCTTTTTGTCTATAATCATTTATGACAAGTCTTGCATTGTACTTATCTATTGATCCATCCGACTTCATCTTCAATTTGAAAATCCATTTGTAGCCCAACGACTTACAACCCGGAGGAAGATCAACCAACTCCCAAGTATGGTTTCGTAGGATTGAATCAATCTCATTTTGATATTATTTTTTCCATAAAGGAGCATCGAAGAACATTGTTTGTCTATAGCTTTGAGGCTCATTTTCTAACAGGTATGTCAAAAAATCGGGTACAAATGACTTAGACGTTCTTGCTCTCTTGCTACATCTAGGTTCATTTTCCTTAAATTTTTGAGGTTTATCTGATTATTGGTTAACTTGATCACCACTTATAGCAGTGTTGATAGTTCTTTTGAGAGACTATGCTATTTGTTTTTTTTAACAAGGAAATGTCTCTTTAAAGAATGTCGTATTCATTGACTCAATTATTATGTCTGGGTTGATACCAAGAATCTCATATTCCTATACCAAGAATCGATACGTGCTATTATTGTGTGCATATCTAATGAATATACAGTCAATCGTTTTTTGTACTATTCTCATATTTTTAGATTTAGGAATTATTACTTTGGTAAGAAACCCCATAATTTTATGTATTTGTAGGAGGGTGTGCGACCTTTCCACAATTCATATGGTGTATTGTTCAGTCTTTTGTGAGGAAGTTTATTTAGAACGTAGTTGGCGGAAAGTAAGGCTTCTCCCCACAAGTTCTGGAGTAAACCAAAACTTATCTACATAACATTCATCATTTCCTTCAACGTTCGGTTTTTACGTTCTGTAAATTTGTTTTGGATGAAAACTAAAAAGTGTACATTTAATAAAAGAGAAAGTAATCAATTTACACTTATAGTTTCGTTAGTCCCATTTAATTTAACATATTTGTGAAATAATAATTAAATTTATATTTTATATATTTTTATTGTGATTTTTATTTCTTATATAGTTGTAATAATACTTTGGATGCATAACTAGAAAAATGGATGTGACATTTGGATTTTGGAGGCTAACAACTTAAAATGTCGTTCTAACAATGTACAATTTTGGAAATTCTAATTTTGCGTAATTTTTGTATTTTGGCCATAAATTTTTACTTCAATATCAGATTAAAGCAATTCCAGTTCCAGATGAAAGAAGACTCAAATATATACAACTTTGCTCTTTACAAGATTTTATAGTTTTGAGGTTTTCAAGATCGAAATTGATGAAGAAGCCAACATATATTGCATGTAATTTTAATTATTAGAAAAAAAGAGTTCAAATATAACAATCCACCTTTTGGTGGATTATGATAATTGTTTGAAATTTATAAAGAAAAACAAAAAAAGGGAAACCAAAGTCAAAAAGAAAAAATAAAGAAATAAAAAGATTAAATCGTAGAGGTACTGAGCCTTCTACTATAAATAGAAGTACCTAATACCTTATTTTCTCCAGCCTGCTACATACTCATGTCTTAAGAAATTATGGAATTTCAGCTCTTACGTTTTTTATTTTTCAGTCTTTGTTATAATTTTTTTTTTTTAATTATTAATAAAATTATGTATGTTTTTATTCAACTCATGAGTAGTTAATTGCATTCTCTTAGGGGTGAAGGGTGAAACTCTTAATATAAAAATATAGAATAATGATGAACACTAAAAAGTGTATATTTATTAAAAGAAAAATTAATCATTTTACACTTGTAATTTCATTAATCCCCTTAATTTACCACATTTGTGAAATAATAATTAAATTTATGTTTTATTGTGATTTTATTTATTGTGTAGGTAAAATACTATTACGGATGATCAACGGGAAAATGAACATGAAATCTGAATTCAAAGATCTAAAAATCTTAAAGAGCGTGACAACTAGATTCAAATCAAACTTGAAAAACATTCACCGTATTTAGATTGACGAAATATGAGCTTATGATGTATTTAACTACACATGTAATTTTTATAAATTTATAAAAGAAAACAAAATCAAAAGACAAAAGACAAAAGACAAAAAAAATTAAAAATAAAGGGAAAAAGAAAATACCAATCCTGGATTGACACTTTTTTTCCACCACTTTGCTATTTGTAAAACTTTACAATTTGCAAGGTTTTCCAATTTGCAAAGTGAGGTGCTGAATACCTCTATAAATAGAAGAGCTCAACACCTCATTCATTCAGTCCGTTCCATAGTTTTCTCTCTAAAAATTTATGGAATTCCAACTTCTGTGGGTTTTATTTTTCAAGCTTTGTTGTAATTTCTTTTTCTTTCAATAATAAAATGATGTGTATTTTTATTCAAAGCATGAGTAGCTAATTCCATGTTGTTGGGATAAATAGTGAAACTCCTAATATAAAAATATGGATTAATCTTACTTATATTATAATATATGAATTGTAATATGAAAACTAATATTTAATCTACTCTAATATTTGTGGGTGTCTTGATTCGCTGTAGACAATCTCATCTTGGTTGACACAATTGATACTTTACCCTATATTATATCAGAGAATAATTTAAATCTGGACTAATTATTGACAAATTATGTACCGCCTTTATGACTCGTTTTATATATTTGGCATAATTTAGTACTTAACTGAACTTGTTATAGACAAATGTTATCACCACCTATATGGTTGGTTTATATGTTTTGGCATAATTAATTCATGAAGTAAATTAACTCTATAATAATTACAATTTATATATTATAAAAAGTAAGATTTCTTTATATTTGAAATATTAAGAGTGGATCCCCTAGCTGTTGGACAATTATGACCCATAGCATCACTATTTGTACAGATCATGGTGTTGTTGTACAAATTAACTATGTGACAAAGGAAATCGCTCTTTTATCATTTGTAATTAGATTACCATGATGTATAAATGATAAAAGGTCCATATGATTAGTTCCGGATTGAGATGAAATGAGACAGTATCAATCCACGAAGGTTTAATCATTAAATATCCATAGTCGTAGTATTATCGAGATTGGACATTGATAATGCGGAATATACTAATATTACACTTGTGCGCGTTGTGGGAGCATAACAACATAGTTCTCATATATTTGGGTATAGGATACTCATGCAAGTGTAATAGGAGATTGTGTTTACCGATGGTACGGAAACAGTTTCGCTCTGGATAGACCCCTCGAAATTCCATTGGTAGTATGACTATGTGTCTATGGAAGTCCGAATTAGGGTAGGTGTATTTGGTCTTAACTTGAGACTTGCACCGCTAATACTTGAGACAATCAATGTACTTTGGTTTTGGTCATCCAGGGCTTTAACAGGTTCTATGTATGCCTCTTCTGGGTATATTGAGAATCGTAGTGTATTGGGTGTGATGTCGAGATGGAAGTATCACTCTTGTCATAGTGGAGATGATGATCAAGTAGGATACAGAACTGATTCTCTTATATGCTGCAGCTATCAGGATATTATGACTAGGTCATGTTTATCCGATTATAGAGACTAGTTACCAGAGATCCGATATGTGCTTCGTACGAGGCAGACACATTTCCAGCCCCAGGCCTTGCACGTGACATCCGATGCTGGATCGAAATACGCAATACTACGTATACTACGCCTGATATAGATCACATATTCCAGTAAGAATATTTCTGGAGCATTGGGTAGGCACGGTGCTTTGCTAGAAGCCAACCATGTCTTGTAAATCGGTAAAAAATATAGTACTAGGTATGTACGTGTTCGGATAGTCCGACGACCGGATTTACTGCCAACATATCCAGAGATCTCATGGGTCGCTTCCCGAAGATTCACCGATGACGTATGACTCGCACTTTATTAATCTGGGATTAATTACGGAGATATTTTATCTGGGATAAAATATTATTTAAAAGAGAGAAAACGATTAATTTGGAACTAATCGATAAAATAATATATTAGATATATTATACGAAATTGGATTTCGACGCGGAATTGAAATTAGATTTTAATTCGGGCGAACGAGTTAATTTAGAATTAATTCGTTAGCTACATGAATAATAATTTTGCTAGACATAATTATTTAATTACGTCGCAACGGAAAATTCGTTAATTTGGAATTAGCGAATACGAGCCCGGGAGTGTTTGCGGGCGCAATCGCATTTCGAATTCAAGTGCGGCCCACAAGTCACATCAAGCGTCAAATCACTAGTCAATCGATTGATATGATGTCTAGTCACTTTGAGTGATGTGACAACATGTCACTAATGATTGATGGTGGTAGTTGGAAGACATTAATTGTTTTTTGCCTTTGACTTTTTTGAAAATGAAAAATGGTATATGTTTAATTGATTTTGGAAATCAATTAATTAAATACACAACACATTTTTATTTCTTCTCTCTTCTCTCCCTCACGCCCAATGGGCTATTTTCTTCTTCTCCTTTACTGCAAATGCCGAGAGTTTGCAAGAATAAACATGGTGATTTTTGTTGCAAAAATTACCAAGTGCTAGCACACTTCCGGAGTCTTGCGAAGGTGATAGGGAAACCAACTTGTGAGCTTGGAATCACCATTCGAAAGCTTGGAGATTGGACCGAAAATGGAGCAGAAAAATCAGCCCAAAGCCGAGACTTTAAGGAAGGAGAAGCTTGAAGATTTTGATGTTCCTCGCGTCGTAAAAGCCGATCGTTTAAGTATGATTCCGCCATGCTTTTACGAGTATTCACATATATGTTTCATTGCTTGAATTGATCATTGGGACTTAATAGAAACCCAACAATGGTATCAGAGCCATTTTGAGCATGAAACATGAATTAGGGTAAAATTGGGTAAATTGAATTTGAGCATGTTTTGATGAAATTGATTGTTGGAATATGCTTATATTATGTTAACTCTGAGTTGTGCATAATCAATTTTGTGAAAATTGAATTGGATTGATTTTCCCCAAATCCATTGGCTTGGCCGAATGGTTGAGTGCCCTAAATAGTCATGGTGATTTATGTTTTTGATCATTGGATGAGTTGGAAAACATTGGGTAATGTTGATTTAGGATTTAATTGGATTAAAACCAATCGGACAAAGAAATCCCCATAATGCCGAGACTATAGTAGCATGTATAATGAGTTGATTTTTGATTAAAATGTGTTGGACATGTTTTGATGTAAATGAGCATAATTAATTGTGCAAATTTGTGTTTTGGAAATGTTAATTTGGGTAATTAATTATGGCATACACTTTAAATTAATTAATTGTGAAATTTGGAATTTTGTAAGTTAATTAATTAGGCCAAATTTGGAATTGGGCCTTAAAAGTTGTAATTGGGCTTAATGGGCTTGGTTGGGCCAAGTTTGGTTTAGGCTAATTGGTTGGATCCAATTGGGCCCAAAACCATATCCATAAAGTCCAATTATGACTAATGGACCTTTAATTTTAATTGGGCCTAATGGGCCTAAATTGGTTTCTTGGCAAATAAGGGTGATTCCTTAAATGGGCTTTGGTATTTGGGTTTGACCCATATTGACCAAAAGTCCATGCCTTAGAAATTAATTAAAAGCACATTGGACTTTAATTAAATTGACATTGATGTTAATTGGACTTTGAAACCCATAACGATTAGATTTAGAATCTAAGTCGTAAAGGTACATTAAAAAGTGTAATATTTAATTTGAATTAAATAATGAATGAATTAGTATTAAATACAAATTGAAATGGATTTAATTTTGTAGTTTAATTTAATTCAAGAATTCGTACTTTGAGTACTTATTCGCAAAACGAGTTGGACTCGCGCAAAATCAAATCGTTGTTTGAACATTGGATGGTCATTAATTATCAGATTAATTAATTGGATTAGATTGATTGATAACATGCTTGTGTGAATACATGGATACGATGTATGAATAATGAATATCAGATGGATATTAGATGGGTGAGGGCAATTTTGGAAATTATTGTAATAAATTTAGAATTTATTAATTGGACCTGCGTGTCCAGCCTATTACCTCTTACTCTTTGTATTTCTCTTCTCACTTATTCCCCTCAATGTAAATGAGGTTTCTTTAGAAGTGTTATGTAATCGGGTAGAAGTAATACTTGTACTAGCGGGAGAGATGAAATGGAGAGATTTGTTCTAGGAACAATGTGTTAAGTATCCATCCGCATATCATTATTATATTTATTTACTTACGTGCCTTATTATGTGTTTAGAATGCATGTTTAAGGGTGTATGATGATGAGACCTTAACAAAGATAATTAATTGGTTGCAAATTACACGCGAAAAAACCCTCAAAACATATTAAGCGTTTTTCCTTCCATTGAGTGATTCTTACTCAAGATCCAAGACTGACATTGTTTGTTGGCCAAAGTCAAGACCTTTTTCCGTCGCAGATGTGTTTGAATGCATGAAGGCTTTGTTCCATATCGGTGTCTTGTCCAATGTTGTGATTTGTTGGCCAAAGTCAAGATCACTTCTTGTCCATCAACATTGATTACGAAGCTTTCCAAGGTTAATGGGTTTCGCTTAACTGGGATCACTAAGTTTGTTGTGCCAAAGCCAATGCTTAGTTGATTCAGAGGAAAAAGGTTAGGCAATATATTGGATATATTGGCATATATAAGATATATGTTTCGGACTTGGATGTCCACCTACTGGATCTAGGAATTGGATGAGATCCAATTGATCTTAGAGATCTACCTATTTAATTATCATACAATTTGTTGGCCAAAGTCAAGATTGTGTGTTATTTAACAGGATCCTAGCCCACTAGGAAACAAGGTTTCCCGAGTACTCAACAGAGGGTTAGAGGCTCGCCGAAAAATAGTGGGAGGCAAGTATTAAATTTGCAATATTCGTTTAGTTACTTGCCATACGCGCTCATTACAAATTTTTCGTCAATAAATTAATATATTAGTTGGACTAATATTTAAATGTTGTTTTAAATTAAACAGTTGGACTGTATTCAAATTATTTCATTTATAGTTGATTATATAATTGGATTATAGTAATCAGTATATTTGAATTAACTAATTTCATTTAATAGTTGATTTTATAATTGGATTGTAGTAATCAATATAATTGATTTAAAACCTATTAAGTTATAGTTGATTATATAGTTAGACTATAATAATCATTATAATAAATAGTACCTAAAATCTTTGATTAAATAGTTGGACTATTAGAATCAGGATAATTGAAATATAGTGTTTAAAACATAATCCTGGGTGAAAAATGTATTTAAACGACTTTAATTTTCAAATTGGGAATAATGAATCATGATAGTCCTGAAAACTAAGAAGTTACTTTATTTGATAAAATAACATCTTAGGCCTAAGCCCGGAGTTAAGCAAATAGTATAGAACATGATATTTGGAATATTCATGTGATGATAATTTTAGTGCTTAATCCATTATGCTTGCCGCAAGACTCCTTAATTTCTTATTCAGAACTAATGATTAGATCTTTATAGTATGATATTGAAATTGAAGGATCTTCATAGATCTGTCCTTAGATCTTAGAAGTACTAAATTGCAATAGAAAACTCTTGGAGAGTTAATGGCTATACTCAAGGAGACAAAGTCAAAGTTTGCAATAAGGCAAGAAGCGCAAGGCGCATCTTATTTCGACATTCTAGAAGGCCAAGGCTTGGCCGAAGGCTTCTAGGGTGTGGAAAAAGAGGCAAAGGCAAAGTCATTATAATCTTCTGGGAAGACGAAGGACATATCCCAAAATATCTACCTAAACTGTGGCAAACGGGGTCACTGGAAGCGTGACTGCCATATGTACAAGGAAGACATGAAGGAAGTGAAGAGGGGCAAGACTCTGGCTTCAAATATGTTTGTCATAAACATGTTCACTACTAGTATTAAAATTGGATTTTAGATACTGGATGTGGTACATAAATAGGAACTGGTGTGCAGAATCTGCTGATAAGCAGGATACTGACTTCAGTGGAGATTAATCTGCGAATCAGAAATGGGACGACAGTCGCTGTTTTAACCGTAGAAACCTAAGTTTGGGAACTACCCTTCGGGTGTGTACTTAAATTAGGAAACTGTTGTAATGTACCTAGTTAGACTAGAGACATTATCTCTATATCAGGGTTTGACCCGTTGCGGGTATACCTTTATATTCTAGAACACTAAAGTGTTTTATTTTATAAAGATGATATTGAGAAAACATTAGATGTGAATAACAATATTTATATTTTGAATATAAATGAATCTCAAACGTATGACAGGACAAACAAATAGCTCAAACTGATTTGATCAGATGAGACTTAATTGTGGCATTGTTGTCTGGGACACAATTAACAAGACTCGTATATCCACACTTTCGAAGAGTGGGTACTAGGACATATTTGATTCCATTCAAATGATGTCTACGAATCTAGTTTATTAGGCAAAGTGCCTAAATTGCCTTTTACTTGGTAAAAGTGCAAGTACCACCGATCTGTTAGCCCTCGTTCATAGTGACGTAAGTGGGCCCATATATAGCTAGGCTAGAGGTGGATATGAATATTTCGTGACCTTTACGGATGTGGCATCGCGTTATGGTTATGTGTTTCTTTTGAAACACAAATCGGAAACTTTTAGAGTTTCGACACGAAGTAGATAAACAGACCGGCTAAAGTATTAAACCGTCACGGGGTTAGACCATGATGAAAATACTTAAGCAATAAGTTTCTCAAATACTTGAAAAATTATAGTATTCTTTCAATGAGGACTCTCCCGGAACACGTCAGTTTGACGGTGTGTCCGAACGGAGAAATCGAATTTTGTTAGACATGATAAGGTTAATCATGAGTCGCTCTGATCTACCATTTCCTTCAAAGGATAAGCTTTAAACAGTACAAAACTTATTTTGAATAAGGTTCCATAAAAATCTGTTTGACAGACTTCATATTAGATATGAACAGGAAAGAAAATGAGTTTTCACAATCCTGAAGATTTGGGAATGCTGGGCATATCTTTGGATGATACCAAACTAGAACCCAAATCGGATAAGTGCCTAAGTTGTAGGTTATCCTAGGGAAACCAAAGTATAGTACTTATACAACTCACAAGAGAACAATTTAATTGTTGCTCACCATGCGGTTTTTCTAAGGGAATACCGATATGCAGTGGTAAGTGAGAGGAAAGTAAAACTCGATGAAAATCAGAGTAATACTATTCCATGCACTGATTCCTTAATGGAACATTAATAGTTCATCCATGATGAAACTATACCAATAATCTTCGAATACACAAGAACCGCGTAAGTCAGAGAGAGTCAGAAAATAACCTGGGGTATGAGTTTCTGATCTCACCTCATAAAGATGTCAATCTTATTGAGGGACACGAACTGATTATGTATGAGGAAGTGATACAAGATATCGACTCCCTATTATGGCAAAGTGCCATGAAGTCCTAAATGGATTCCATGTATACCAACCAAGTTTAGATACTAGTTGATGTACCGCAAGGTATTGTGCCTATTGGTACTATATAAGTCTTCAAGGAAGAAATACATGGAAGGCAACATACCAACGTACTAAGCTAGGCTTGTAGCAAAAAGGTATCGTTATCAACATTATGTCAATTACGACGAAACCTTTTACCTGTTGCCACGGTAAATCCATTTGGATAATGCTTGCTGATGCTGCATGTTTCATTTATGAAATATGTCAGCTGAATGCCAAAACCGCTTTCCTTAACAGAAACCTTTTGGAGGATGTTTACAACATCCTGACGGTTTTGTCGTACCTAAACAAGCAAACAAGGTTTGCAGGTTATTCGAACCATGTATGGATTGAATCAAGCATTGCGTTCTTGGAATTATAGTTTTGATGCAATCATAATGGTATATGATTTAATTCAAAACGAAAATGATTCTTGTGTATATAAGGAGGTTAGTGGGAGGGTACTGACAGTGATGTCCTAAGTAGTGATGATATATCATTTCTTGGAAATGATGTTCCCATAATAAAATCGGTGAAAGCTTGGCTTTCATGAAAATTCTCCGTAGAATTCTTGGGAGAAACAACATTTATTCTAGGAATAAAGATCTACTGGGATAGATTTAAAAGTTTTTAATACTCTCCGAGAACTCGTACATTGAAACAAATGTACGCGACCTGGTGTCTCATACGCTTTGAGCATATGAAGTCACAATCAGGCCAATCCAAGTGATAGTCACTGGATTGATGTTAAGAACATCCTTTAGTATCTTAGATGAACTAAAGATGCTTTCTTATACTACGGAGAAGGAGAACTTGAAGTGACTGGGTTCACCGTTGTAAGTTTCCTAACCGATAATAACGACTATATGTCGTAACAAAAGTACTATAAAGTTTGAATAACGGAACAGTGAGCTAGAAATCTTCCTAGCAAGATACTGTTTCCGAATAAACAACAAAAGTGGAATATTGCTGCAGCTGAGGCAGTAATTGAAGCCTTTTGGATCTGTAATAATCCTAATCAGATTAGGAGTAGTTCTGTTAGCAGCTGAGCTAGGCTACAACGCAGGCTAAAGAATTAATGGTCTCATCAACGATCTAAATAAATACTTCAAATATTCATCTGATTCGTTCGGATCATACATCGTGGCGATGTGATGATCGAATAAATCGCATCAGATGATAATCATGCAAATCCGCTGATGAAAGCTTTTTCTCAGCAGAAGTTTGAGCGAACCGTACATAGTTCGGGTGTAGGACACTTGAGTGATTGGCTATAGGCCAAGTGGGAGATTGTTGGACAGTTATGACCCATAGCATCACTATTTGTACAGATCATGGTGTTGTTGTAAAAATTAACTATGTGACAAAGGAAATTGCTCTTTTATCATTTGTAATTAGATTACCATGATGTATAAATGATAAAAGGTCCATATGATTAGTTCCGGATTGAGATGATATGAGACATTATCAATCCACGAAGGTTTAATCATTAAATATCCCTAGTCGTAGTATTATCTAGATTGGACATCGATAATGCGGAATAGACTAGTATTAAACTTGTGCGCGTTGTGGGAGCATAACAACATAGTTCTCATATATTTGGGTATATGATACTCATGCAAGTGTAATAGGAGGTTGTGTTTACCGATGGTACGGAAATAGCTTCTCTCTGGATAGACCCCTCCGAATTCCATTGGTAGTATGACTATGTGTCTATGGAAGTCCGAATCAGGGTAGGTGTATTTAGTCTTAACCTGAGACTTGCACCGCTAATACTTGCGACAATCAATGTACTTTGGTTTTGGTCGTCCAGGGCTTTAACAGGTTCTGTTTACGCCTCTTCTGGGTATATTGAGAATCGTAGTGTATTGGGTGTGATGTCGAGATGGAAGTATCACTCCAGTCATAGTGGAGATGATGATCACGTAGGATAAGGAACTGGTTCTCTTATATGCTGCAGTTATCGGGATATTATGACTAGGTCATGTTTATCCGATTATAGAGACTAGTTACCAGAGATCCGATATGTGCTTCGTACGGGGCAGACACATTTCCAGCCCCACCAGGCCTTGCATGTGACATCTGATGCTGGATCGAAATACGCAATACTACGTATACTACGCCTGATATAGATAACATATTCCAGTAAGAATATTTCTGGAGAATTGGGTAGGCACGGTACTTTGCTAGAAGCCAACCATGTCTTGTAAATCGGTAAAAACGTAGTACTAGGTACGTACGTGTTCGGATAGTCCGACGACCGGATTTACTGCCAACATATCCGGGGATCTCATGGGTCGCTTCCCAAAGATTCACCGATGACGTATGACTCGCACTTTATTAATCTGGGATTAATTAGATTAGAGAGAAAATTAATTTGGGATTAATTACGGAGATATTTTATTTGGGATAAAATATTATTTAAAAGAGAGAGAACGATTAATTTGGAATTAATCGATAAAATAATATATTAGATATATTATACGAAATTGGATTTCGACGCGGAATTGAAATTAGATTTTAATTCGGGTGAACAAGTTAATTTAGAATTAATTCGTTAGCGACATGAATAGTAATTTTGCTAGGCATAATTATTTAATTACGTCGCAACAGAAAATTCGTTAATTTGGAATTAGCGAACCCGAGCCCGGGAGTGTTTGCGGGCGCACTCGCATTTCGAATTCAAGTGCGGCCCACAAGTCACATCAAGCGTCAAATCACTAGTCAATCGATTGATGTGATGTCTAGTCACTTTGAGTGATGTGACAACATGTCACTATTGATTGATGGTTGTAGTTGGAAGGCATTAATTGTTTTTTGCCTTTGACTTTTTTGAAAATGAAAAATGGTATATGTTTAATTGATTTTGGAAATCAATTAATTAAATACACAACACATTTTTCTTTCTTCTCTCTTCTCTCCCTCACGCCCAATGGGCTATTTTCTTCTTCTCCTTTACTGCAAATGCCGAGAGTTTGCAAGAAGAAACATGGTGATTTTTGTGGCAAAAATTACCAAGTGCTAGCACACTTCTGGAGTCTTGCGAAGGTGATAGGGAAACCAACTTGTGAGCTTGGAATCACCATTCGAAAGCTTGGAGCTTGGACCGAAAATGGAGCAGAAAAATCAGCCCAAAGCCGAGACTTCAAGGAAGGAAAAGCTTGAAGATTTTGATGTTCCTCGCGTCGCAAAAGCCGATCGTTGTAAGTATGATTCCGCCATGCTTTTACGAGTATTCACATATATGTTTCATTGCTTGAATTGATCCTTGGGACTTAATAGAAACCCAACACTAGCCCTATCATTCTATTTTATTTTTGCATTCCAATTTAAAATTGTCTACCACTTCAAACAATTCAGCCTTTTTATTTTCACTCGAATTATTATTTTATTTTACTAAATATATCTCTTGTGGATCGACCCCAGACTTACCGGATTATTTTATTACTTCGACACTCTTATACTTGAGAGTAACGAACCACTTTGTGAGTGTGTCAATTAATCTTATTTATGTTATAATATATAAATTGTAATTTGAATACTAATATTTAATCTTCTCTTATATTTGTGGGTGTCTTGATTCGCTGTAGACAAACTCTTCTTCTTTGGCACAGTTAATACCTTACCTCATATTATATGAGAAAGTAATTTAAATATGGACTAATTATCGACAAAACCCTTTCACCATCTTTATGAATGTTCTTATATGTTATGGCATAATTGAGTATCTATTTGGACTAGTTATAGAGAAACCGTATCACCACATTTATGGATGGTTTTATATGTTTTGGAATAATTAAATCCTGAAATAAATTAAATGGGTAATAATGACAATTTATATATTTAAAAAATAAGATTTATCTATATTTGAAATATTAAGAGTGGAGCCCATAGCCCTAATATTTTAATTTATTGTTGCATTCGAATTTAAAAATTACTCACCACTTCAATCAATTCAGTCTTTTTATTTTGTTACTCGAATTATTATTTTATTTTACTAAATCTATTCCATGTGGATCGACCCCAGACTTACCGGGTTATTTTATTATTTTGACACTCTTATACTTGGGAGTAAAGAACCACTTTGTGAGTGTGTCAAGTTCTTGGCGCCGTTGCCGGGGAATATAATTTAGTAGATAGAATAAAATTTAACATCTTTGTATTTTTCTTTTATTTGTATTTGTATTTGTATTTTCTACATCTCACTTTTTTCTTCTTTGTATTGTGTAGATCTAAGATGTTCTGATTGATCCTAAATGAATTCTGAACCCAGACACCCCATATATAGACAAACTATATACTTGATTTTTCAAGGTTACATGAGACAAAAAAAACTCTATTAAAATGGAACTTGCATTTCAAAAAAGAATTTTTGAACCATCATCATCTAGAGATTCTTCCGTGCTTTATTGAACATGCTTTAATTAAGTTAAATCTATAATAACCAACTCTACAATAAGAAATTGTTCATTTTATGATTTTCTTGAATTAATTAGACAATTATATGTGCTAGATGTTACTATACTTAATTCATTATTTGTACCATGAATAATTTAAGCCCAAAGCATCCCAAAAATGACTTACATTTATCTCACATTCATTCTAGAGTTCGAATGAATCTGTCCAGTGTCTTAACGTTCGAGTTGTTGGGGCGTACTGGAACCCCTAGGGTCAGATTGGTGCCGCGCACAGAGGAAGTGAGTCTAACCCAAGGATATGAGGGATATATATATTTTAAAATATTTTAATGAAAACTATATTCTAATACGAGTCTGTAGGAAAAAACGGGGACCAAATCGGAGTCCGGAAATTCCGAAACGGAGAAAATGAAGTTTTAGTGTTCAGCTCTTGGTGTCGCGACGCGGAGGATTATGAGTCGCGACACCAAAATCTGCGAGAGCTCAACGTCCCGAAGTCACGACACGCAAGTATAAGAGTCGCGATGCCCGTATGTCTAATGCTCAGTGTCGCGACGCTCCTCTGGGCAGTGAGCAATTTCAACATTCAAATCAATCATAAACAATTCTAATTTTCTCTCATCATTTCAATACACCTTAAAACCAATTTTAACATCAAAAACCAACCACAACACATGTTATACAACTAACATACATGTATTCTAAATACATATATACATTTATTTGAATCAAAACACAAATCAATTTAGAATCCCACTCTGAAATGTCTCATTAACAATTCTAGTTCACCCAAAAGTGGTCAAGTGATTCTAGAATGGTAGCCATAACTCTAAGCTTTAATCTAGAGTTCCATAATCTTATTAATTGTTCCATGTCCAACATGAGCCTATTTGAACTAATTACAAACATATTATGTTTATACTTCCAAAGCATTCTAACACAATTCATTAGTCTTATTTCAACTTTAAGCTATGTAATCATGCATCCAATATATAATTCATCACTAATGAAAACTCACTAATGAAGAACATAGCTTAGGAGAAGATCAAACATTACCTAGTAAGCTTGATACAAAGATTAAATCTCCTTCTCCTTTGTTGAAATGGTTGGAGAACTTCCAAGGTTTGCAAGCTTGACTCAAATATCCAATCTTGATTCTAATGCTAGCAAGCTTCAATCAAAGATCCAATCTTGATTTCTCCTACATATTGTAGAGAACTTCTAAAGCTTCTCAAAACACTTCTCTAACTTAGGCTAATTTCTCCAAGAATTACTTGTATTTAGCTTTCACAAGCTTAATTAAAATCTTGCTCAAGCTTGCTATTTATAGCAAAACTTATGCAATTTTTAATTAACAAAAGTTCTAATCTGTTAGGGTATTCGGGTCGGGCGCAGCGGAAGCGCGGGTTCAAGGTGCAAAACGTATTTCAAATTTTTTTCAAAATACCGAGTAAATTATTCAATATCTAATATGAATAATCTATTCGTGTTCCACCCATAAACTAAAACATTACTCACATTTATGATCCGATCAAATGGAGTAATAATCCGACCACAAAAATTTACCGACCACATTAGGTCCGACCAGACGAGGACCGACCACATAAGTGCCGACCACATTAGGTCCGACCAGACGAGGACCGACCATAAAAGTGCCGACCACATTATGTCCGACCAGACGAGGACCGACCACAAAAGTGCCGACCACATTATGTCCGACCAGGGTCAAACAGACGAATATTTTCATGCATCATATACAAATCCAAATACTCAACATAAATGAAAAGCCAAAAGATGGTACAAGGTCAAAAACTTGAAACCAATACTTAAATCATGTTTCTAAAACACCATTCTTCCATCCAATCAAAGTCTCAACACAATGAAACAACTCAAGATCAAATCTAGGTCATCTAAGAGTGGGTCAACAACTCTAGATTAGCAACATGGTTTCCAAAACCTTAAAAGAATCCTTACAACTACAATAGTCACAAGTTTCCTTCACAATACATGCTCAACACTTCAATTAAAACTACCATCAACAAAAACACAAGAAATAAAGAAGGAATTAATCTAAGAACATCACATGTTGAAGCCTAGAACCTAAGGAACATTTTCCTCTCTAATAGCAAGTTTGAAAACTTACTAAAATTCCAAGCTTTCTTTGATTTTTCTTTCTTTCTCAAGCTTTCTTTAAATTTCTTCAATGGAGTTTTCTCTTTCTTTAAAGTGTATTAGGTTATCAATTAAATGAAATGAAAAACAATATATACTTGTAATATTTTCACCTTGGCCGAAAATCAAAGGCAAATACAAGAAATTGTAATTTCAATTTCATTTCAATTATCATTTAATCAACTTGCATAAATATCCAAAAACAACTTTATTAGATATTTTATTAAAGTCAATTAAGGCAACTAATATCATTTACTTAATATATCCTAATGTAAGATATTTATATCTTAATTAATTTAATCATTTAACAATTAAATAATTAATTAATTAATCAAATACAAATATATTAAATATATGTATAATATTTACATTAAATATTAAAAAAAATATATTCATTTAGGATAAAAGTCAAGTAACTCATTTTGACTATTAATTAATGTGTATTTAAATTAATCAAGTATTAAATGTAAATACACAATAATTAAGCAAATGACTATCTAGTCTCTTTAGCATGTATCTTGCATTTAACCTTTAAACGACTTTATAAATAATCAATATTATTTATTAATGTTGCTCTAGTGCTCTACGAGTATGTTTCATTATTGAGACTCTCTAGATTCAGGTATATCCGTCACGAAATCAAATTTCGTGTCCATAATCTATCCACCCGTAGATTATGACGATCACGGATAATCTCGCTGAACCATACAGGTCGAGGTCATGGCAAATGTATAATTCCTCCGTCACAGGTATCCGGATAAATCCCAGAGATATAGATGTAAACGTCAAATCTCTATCGGGATTATCCAGTCGACTATTCTATTAGCAATCTCAAAAAAGAATGTTTAGAACTAGCTTCTAAACTTTACCACGGGCCCATGGTTTTATCTGATTGCTAATCATATGGACTACCTATGCTCTGATACAAAGAACTGACGGATCCTATCTTGATACACATAGGACACCCTGAGGATCTGTCTACACCCAACGAACAGGCGGAGGTCTGATTTAAATAGATCGGTGACGTGACTGCCGTCTAAGTGTAGAAGATATCTCATGTGCCCACAATGGCATCTCAAGTCTAAGAATCACAAGTGCTACTCAACCCGAGAAGATTCTTATTGACGCTGGTGTACCATCCATTAAGAATCTTCGGTGAGTCGTTCAGTGTTTATCCGCTATAAACACCTACACGTCTATACTAGTCTCCAAGACTAATGGTTCATTGAGAAACCATTGGAATCATATATTCCAGGATACGACATGTACCGGTCTCAACGGTTTACTATACTGACCAAGTAGTGTAAACCTTGACCAGGAACTGTCTGAGAATGACAACGTCATGATACTTCTCAATGTCCGTTGCGACGCTTTTGCAACTGTATCATGACTAATCATTCTAGGGTCATTACGTCTTTACCATATAGAAATATAGATTATATTATAGAAACTGCATATATTATTCATAATAATAATGTTTTACAGAAGTATTTAACAGAAATACAACCGGGAATTGGCGCTCTGAGCACCAACCCCAACATAACCAACTTTTATGTGGGCTTAATCTAATTTGTCCAAATATGTATAATTAGGTGTGACTAATCACATTTGTCTACCACTTTGATTTAATCCAATTAAATCAAGACAAAGTTTAATTAATGGATTAGTTATATCTCTTCCACTTTGATTTAATCCAATTAAATCAAGCCAAAACTACATATAATTATATATTTGGAATCACCAAAATATCCTTAAATGGTAGAGATATTTATGAATTTATAATTAAGCCATTGTATAATTATTGAATTAATCCAATTAGGTCAAAGTAAATAATCAATGTTATCCAATAATACTTGATTATCTTAGTTGATAATTATAATATCGAATATTACCTTTTATCAAAATTAATCGGCTACGCAAGTGCTCAATAAGTATATTTCATATTGGGACTCTCTAAGTTCAAACACGTTTGTCATATAAGCCTAGCTAATATATACGCGATTCGGCCACCTCTGAATTCACGAAGAACACGAACGACCTTTCTGAACTATACAAGTCGAGGTCATCACATATTTTATCAATCCCTCCGTCGTAGGCTATCCGAGTTGTGCTTAGGAAACATAGAATACATCGTCAAGTTTTCGAGGCACACATCTCAGATTGAAATGTCCACGATTCTTTACAACCAATCAGAAACCAGTTCTGATATGGCCAATGTTTTAAGAATCGTGACTCTTAATCTCCTCATTGTCGTCAACTAGCACATAATAAAATAAAACTAAAGTAAAGAAAAAAAAAACAAAATAAAATAAATACAGATGCAAGGGTTGCCTCCCCGCTAGCGCTAAGTTTGTCATCTTCAGCCAGACGTAACCATCCAAGTTGTCTTGTGGCTTCCACATAGCAGACTAAGTAGTCCCATATTATTTCTTCTTCGGTAGACATTGGTGATTAAGACCTGAAAAAGATTTTTTTGTCTGGCTGTTGCAGTTTATCCATGGATTCTCAAGGTCTGGTGATTGTTGAAATTTTAGGCTGCATACATGGAAAAAATGGCTCAACCTCCTTTTAACTTTCCATGGACCATCTTCAGGTGAGCACTAACTCTTCTTTTCCTCTTTTTACGGTTATTTGGGAGCAGGTCCAGCTTGGGAGGATTAGATTCATGTTGTGCAGAGGCTGTTTCCAGTAAGACTTGTATAGTAGGTATGTTTAGTAGTACTCATCATCATCTCATGGTTGTTTCTCAACATGAAAGATATTCACTTCCAGTGTCATATTCCCAAATGATAGCTTCATGAGACCATCTCTGTAATTGATAAGGGCATTATCTATAGCAAGAAAAGGTCTACCTAAGATGAGTGGAATGTTTGACTCAGTTTTAACCACAAACTGCGTATCTAAGATCAGAAAATCAACAAGATAGTAGAATTTATCAATTTGTAGTAAAACATCCTCAACTACTCCCTGCGGTGTTCTGACAGAGCGATCAACTAACTATAAAACTACAGATGTAGGTTTAATCTCTCCAAGCCCTAGCTGCCTATAGATAGAATATGACATGAGATTAACACTAGTCACTAGCATATAAATCTAATAAAGCTTGACCAAACTCATATGTTCCAATGTGACAAGTAATAGTGGGACATCCTGGATCTTTGTATTTTGGTGGGGCCTTTTGCTCAATTAATGCATTTGCTTGCTCTGTCAGGAATGCAGTCTTTTTCACATGATGCTTTCATTTCATGGTGTATAGATCCTTCAAAACCTTCATATAGGTGGGAACCTGTTTGATCACATGTAATAGAGGAAGGTTAATCTTTACTTGTTTTAGATGTTCTAGGATCTCACCATTAGGGTCTGTAGCACTCGCAATAGGCCTAAGAGGTTGAGGGAAGGGTACTCGAATTGGGCTATGTGTCTCTTGTTCTTCCTGAGGAGTATTTGGGCTACTATCCTTAGGGTCACCTATAATGTTGGAGGTGTCTTGCAAGCCTACCTCCTTACCAATTCTAGTGATTATGACATTAACACCTTTTACATTGGATGCTTCATGATCAGCTTGTTTCATATGTTGTCCTTGAGGATTTGGTTGAGCCTGAGATGGGAATTTGCCTGGTTCTTACACACTCAAGACATTAGTTAATTTGGAGACTTGACTCTTAATCTCCTCATTGTCGTCAACTACCTGAGCTATCAATGACTCAAACCTTTGATTGGTTTTACTCTGGACCTCTATAAATGCATGCATAGTGTCTTCTAAGGAATTCCTAGGAATGGCAAGTGTGTGATACAGAAGGGCAATGTAACCTTTAGGTTGTGGTGCTTGAGTGGGTTGTTGAGACTCATGTTTCCAACTAAAATTTAGGTGATTCCTCCAACTAGGGTTATAGGTGTCCGAATAAGGTGTATACGACTTCTTGTATACCCCTAAGGTATTGTATTGTTCCTCATATGTTTCCCTCATCTCACCATATATAAGACACTTTTAGGCTAGATGGTCACTCCCTTTACACATAAAACATATCCCTTGAGGTTCTAACTGGGCTGCCGCATGCATAATTTTTCTATCTTTGGCTTTTAAAGCCCATATCTCTCTAGTTAATAACTCAACACGTGCTTTAAGACTATCATCTTCCCTAAAGTGGTGTATGCCTCCGCTAGAAGGGATGGAACATGTCCTATCAGTGCTATTCATAGAATTAGGTCCAGTCCAAGTGTGAGATTTTCTGGCTATGTCATTTAAGTACTCTAATGCCTCATCAGGGTCATTTCGGATAAATTCACTATTGCACATTGTCTCAATGAATTGGCACTCCCCAGGGTTAGATCGTCATAAAAATAATCCACTAAGCGCCAACTCTCATACTCATGGTGAGGACAACTAGCTAACATCTCTTTAACCTCTCACAAGTTTGATAAAGGATTTCACTGTCTTTCTGGGATAAGGTAGAGATCTGTCTTTTCAAAGCATTTGTCTTATGGTGTGAGAAGTATTTATTGAAAAATGCATGTGTCATCTCACCCCATGATTCTATTGAACGAGGTCCCAAAGAATACAACTAGCTTTTAGCTCTATCCTTAAGGGCAAAAGAGAAGAACTTAAGTCTGATTGTGTCTGTAGTCCCATATCGGTCATGGAAGGTTTCTACAACCTCTTTAATTTCTCTAATGTGCACATAAGGGTACTCATTATCCAAACCATGAAAGGTTGGGAGGTACTGTATCATTCCAGATTTAAAGTCTATATATAGTGCATTAGGAGGAAACATTATGCATGATGGTGTAGTTGTGCGTGTGGTATGGAGGTACTCCTCAAGAGTCCTAATGGGTGGTCTCTCGTAGTCACTCATGTTGTGTGTGATGGATGTAGATGGTGTGGCAAAAAGGCTATCAAACAGACTTTCTGAATCAGAATCTTCCTCTTCAATCTTAGTAAATCTACCAAACCGATCCCTAAGTCTAGGCATGCACTCAACACAATTAAAACAAGAAACAAAAATAAAAGAATTGAAACTAAAAATAAAAAATCTAAACTAAGACTAAAATTGAAATAAAATAAATAAATAAATAAAGATGGAACAAAGTTACCGCTTTGTTGACCAAGCAAACCTACTTCTTTGAAGTGTAAACCGTCTCCCCGGCAACGACACCAAAATTTGGTTACGCCCAAAAAGTACATACGGTTATAGCAGTATAGTTGGGGTGTCGATTCATCAGAGAGATGGTTACAAGGAACTAATTCACTTAATGAAAACGTTAGCGATAACTTAATTAAAGAAAACAGATTTAATAGATAATGTAAGATAAAAAACTATGGAAAAAATACTTAAGAGTTATTAGTATAGAAAAACAGCAAAGCATCAGGAATCCTATTGTATCAAATCCATATATTCAGTAACTGATTCTTTTTATTACTCAATTGAAGGTTTCACATCCTAAACCAACAATCAGAAGATATTTCAATCAAAACATATTAAATTCTAAGGTAATCGATGATTATTTTCTCTATATTAACAACACACTATGTTATCATTATGACCTATCTAACGTCGATAATATACCCATAGGCAATACTGCAGTAGAAGATTAACTCATAAAATAACATAACCAGTCACAACTGGGTTTCCCAATCACACATAAAAGAAACATGACTATTCCTATATGTAAATTGGTAAAACACAATCTCTGGGTTCATAATCAAAAGATAATAAAGAATAAAAAATCATCAATTATATTAGATGTTGAAGAGTATTCAGGAATCAAAAATATGAATATAAGAACTTAATTACAAGAGTTCATCCTTACTTTTTCTTAGAAGATTAGTTCTCCATAGAAGAAAGAGATACAGCCTGGAGAGATCGAGATACATCCTGTCTGGCATGAAGCTTCTTCGTTCTTCTCTCTCAAATATGTGATTTCAGCTCTTTTTATGTATTTCTTCTCTTCCTAGGGTTTTGGACGAGCTTGGGTATATATAGGGAAGTCCTGGAGTCCTTATGCGCATAAAATACGACCTAATTAAGATTTTGAAACTTTGCCGGGGCGCCGTGGTGCCAGAAAATGGCGTTACGGTGCTAAACTCTCGGCCATTCTCTATGTGTGTAGTATGAGGGTGCGTCGCGACACCGGGAAGTGGGCGTCGCGACAAGTGGTAGTTTTTCTGGAATAATGCTTTCGTCGATTCTGCTCTTCCCGCGTGCTTCTGATGCGTCCGTAAGGTCCCGAAACATATACAATTGCTCCAATCTTCATGTTCCATTGCTTCCTAATAACAAGACATAAAATAAACTATAATTAAGATCAAATAATTAATAATCAAGCTGAATTAATGATGTTCAAAGTATACTTCATACACTTATCAATCGTATTCCTTTTTCAATCACTAAACAACACATGTCTCCCTATAAGTGCCTATATGATATTTCTCCCTCCTATGATCTTCTTAAAGTTTTTAGGAGTGTTTATTTTGTCATTCTTCCTCTTACCGAGCACCACAAGTTAGAACCTCGTGCTCGACTCTGTTGTTTCTTAGGTTATGGAATTGGACACAAAGGATATCATTGTTGGGATCCTATATCATAAAAAATTAGCATCTAACGTCATGTTATATTTTGGGAGCACATTGTTTCTTTTCCCTCTTCGATTTCAAAGTGTCTTTTGACCACCCTCCACTTTTCACTGATCTCTCTATCTCGAGTTATTTGCACATGTTCATGATGCATGTACCTCATGTGAGCCTACAAACGTCCAAACCCCTTTGCTACATGTCCCTGATGATGCTCATTCTGTAGATATTGTCTCTGACACCATTTCGATTTAACACTCCCATGATATTGATACTTCATCTTCTCGTTATCCTCATCGAGTAAGACACCCTCTTACTTGTCTTCAAAATTATCATTGATTTTCCATTATTATTTCTTTGCATGAACCTCAGTCCTATAGAGAGACATCCTCTAATTCTCAATGACAGTAAGCTATGCAAAATGAATTACATGTTTTGGAAAAAACTAGTACTTGAGACCTAGTTGATCTTCATCCCAGTAAAACTCCAGTGGGATACAAATGAGTATACAAAATAAAAACACATTCATATGGCTCTATTGAGCGTTATAAAGCACGTCTTGTTGCTAAGGGTTTCACTTAGGAATATGAGGTTGATTATTAGGAGACATTTGCTCTGATTGCTCGTCTGACCTCAATAGGCAACTTACTTGCCATTACTGTTGTTCGATAATGGAGTTTGTTTCAGATGGATGTCAAAAATCCTTTTCTAAATGGTGATCTAGCTGAAGAAGTTTACATGAAATCCCCTCATGGTCTTGATCATCCACCACACAAGGTATCCCGCCTACGCCACGCCCTATATAGTCTAAAACAAGCTCCTCGTGCATGGTTTGTAAAGTTCAATATGATTATTTGTCAGTATGGGTTCACCTCCAGTCCACATGACTCTGCCATATTCCTTCGTAAATCTGGTACAGACATCGTGATGCTACTTTTTTATGTTGATGACATGATTATTACTGGGGATGATGATTCATGAATTAAATCTTAACCAGTCTCTTAGTCAACAATTTGAAATGAAAGATCTTGTTTCTCTGAGTTACTTCTTGGGCCTTGAAGTTACTTCCTCTGATGATGGCTATCATCTCTCTCTAGCTAAGTATGCTTCTGATCTTATTTCTCGAGTCGGCCTTACAAATAGCAAGACAGTTCCAACCACTGTCGAGTATAATACTAAACTTACACCTATGGATGACACTCCTCTTGATGATCCTACTATCTACGGATAATTAGTTGGTAGTCTCATTTATCTCACTGTCACTCGACCAGACATTACCTATGTTGTTCATATTGTAAGTTAGTTCATGGCTTCTCCTCGATCTCTTCATTATGTTGTTGTGTTTTGCATCATTCGCTATGTTAAAGGCACTCTCTTTTGTGGTCTCCATTTGTCTGCTAATTCTTCACTTGTTCTTCGAGCTTACTCTGATGCAGATTGGGTAAGGGACCTTACTGATCGTCGATCCACTACTGGTTATTGTGTTTTTCTAGGTGACTCACTTATTTCTTGGCGTAGTAAGAAACAAACATTAATTGCTCATTCTAGCACTGAGGATGAATATCGAGCTCTTGCTGCGACTACTGCCGAACTTCTATGGCTACGTTGGCTCCTCGAAGATACGAGAGTGCCTCTCACCACCTCTTACTACATTTTACAGTGACAATCAAAGTGCTATTCAAATAGCGCATAATGATGTATTACATGAAAGTACCAAATACATTGAGATTGATTGTCATTTCATTCGTCAACATATTGCTCGCGGTACTCTTCGGTTGGTGTATCTCTACGCTCCGATTATCAAATAGCTGATATCTTCATCAAATCTTTTCTCTCTGGCCTTTACACAATATTCGTTTCCAAACTCAATCTGGTTTCCTCCTCACTACCATCTTGAATTTGAGGGGAGATTAGTAAATATGTTATTATTATGTTAGTTGTTAGTTGATATATAATTAATATTGGTAGATTTATTAGTGTTAGCTTTTAATTGATATGTAATTAATATTGGTAGATATGATATTAATGTTAGATTCTTTTGTAATCTATATAAAGATCATTTGTAATTCATATTGAAATTAAGAAAACTAATATATTTTTCTTCACACTCTCCTATTTCGATTTCTAACAACAAGTGTAATTGTAGATGCAATTTGAGTACACTAATTACAATATTCAAGATTTGGAGCAACAATTTTATGAAAAAGAACTAGGGGATAAGCACTATCAATAATTAGGGATGTAGAAACAAATTTTGTTCAACTGTGGTAGGTTGAATTATTACAATTAATTTTGAAAATATACTCTAATAATATATAACTCAACAATTATAAAATTTATTTTATAATATATTATGGGAACTCATGTTATGAGAACTATGTATGTTAATTTTATTGTCAATTCATACTTGAGGTAATAGACATTTGTTAGTGGTGAAGTAACGACAACGTAACAAATTAGTGTCGATGTAATTAAAAGATAATTTTAGAGTTTTCTTTTATATTTGTTGATTTTTTAAGATGATGAAATTAGAAGATCTAAATTTAAAATATACTCATGTAGTTTTTTTTTTTTTTTTAAGAATCATTAAGAAAAAATTGAAAAAAAAAAAATTCTCTTGTATTATACTATTAATTTTCTGAGTTACTACTTATTTAATGTGAGAAGTCCATTTTTATGAAATCAAAATAACTAAATAAATTTTAAATAATTGCACTTTTATACAAGGAACAAGTTGAAACTTTTCAAAATTAATTGAATTATTAATATAGTCTTAAAACTCGAATGGGACACTTTCAAAAAATTTAAGGTCGGTTTTTAAATAACATATTGAAAATTTTCAGGTGCCTCGGCTAGTCCCAATGTGGCCCCGCCATAATTAATAACACCAACAGGCCAGTCTTGAGGGGTAGGTAGCATAGGTCACTGTTTAGGACCCCCACTTCTTGATAAAATTTCAAGGCTACTTATGGACACCATTTCAGGGACTCGCCCAAACCTCAGGCCTGCCGTTACCAATCTCAGAAAGTGGCAAATCAACATCATTTTCCCAAAACAATTCGTCAAACGGTGACCCTTGAATCAACAAAGAAAAGATTATGTAACCACAAAATATCGTACAAATTGGATGAAATAGATTTCATTAACAGGTACTCTGTTCAAACTGTTCTGTTTTCCCAATAATGGTTTTATCTTACAAATATGAGATTGTATAATATGTAAGAATTTTCTCAATTGTAATTATAATAGTTTCTGGAGTACATCCTTGTTGATTTGTTCATTGATTGATACTTATATCAATGTACAATTACACCGCGGTTGAAACTAGCTGCTGAAATTATGAAAGGTTGTACATATCTGGTGTATAAGGCTCCTGCTATAATCCGATTCTGCTGAAGCTCCCGTTATAATAGGTGTTCATGATTGGCTCCCCACTTGTCGGAATGCTTTCCTCCTCTCATTTCTTGATTTTCCTGGAAAATATCTATGGATTGTTAGGCATTTTAGACAAGAATTCCTGAAAGGCAAAGGCCATCCGAAAGAAAGTACTTACCAGGCTTGTTATGTCTTCTGGATTTTACAATATTAGGGATGAACACTCCGGTTCCATTGCCATGTCTCCACAAATTCACAAGCCAAGTGGGGACTTCATTAGTACTATCATTGAAATAGCTTCCACGTACTTGCAACCCAGATGAGAAACTTGTTAAACCATGCGATCCACCGCATTTTCCGGGATTATTGGAGTTCGAGTGTTTCCTCTCAAGAAAATAATCTCCATCTTCATCTTCATCTGCTGTCAAAAGCAGAACCTGCCTTCTAAGCTCTGCATACAACACATCATCTTCATTAAAATCTTCATATTCTTGATTTAGGTCTCTGTTGAGCTTCATGTTGTGAGTTGAAAAATATGGTCAAAAATCCAATATCTTGAACTGGAAACTTGGGTGTGTGTGTGTGTATGTAAATGAAAATTGTTAAAGGTTATATATATAGGGGAATAAAAGTAAATAAAATTCTTTGATTGAGGTCAAAATTTTCTGGATCCAAGAAACTGGTTTGGTGAAATGTCTCCAAATGGATTCGATCCAGGAAATGTCTCTATTTTTGTACGTTAGTTCATGTCACATTCTTAATTGCGTAATTAATAATTTAATGTGAAATTGTTAAGACTGCTTTATTGAATTTGAACCAAATGGTGCAGATTTAACAAATTCAATTAGGGTCCGGCCGTCGATTAAGTAAATAATCAGATAAAAGTAAACAACAATATTTTGGTCAATGGGATAAACAAACAATTTAGAGTATCAACAAAAAACAAGCACATTGACCATCATGATAGAGACAAGCAAGCTGAGTTTTAGTGCTTCCGCAAGGTGCGCAGAATAGCTCCATGGTTTTCTTATAAATTAAACATCACGTCCAAACCCTAAAGGGGAGGCTAATACATAGTACAAAACACAAAACACAAAACACAAAACACTTATTTTTAGAGAGATCAACGAGGAGGATTGAAGAGCGACAAGAGGAGACGAAGACGGTGAAGTTCGAAGAGGAAAGGATTCAATTCAGGTTTTATCTTCTAGTTTATTTCTTACAACTCTAATGATTTCCATTAGATTCATGACATATTCTTATTGTTTTTATCTTTAGTCATGAACCAATTCCTTAATTCTGGAGAATGATGTAACTGATGCTAGAACCTTTGTATTGTTTGTCAATATTGTTATAAAGTTTTATTAAGTTTATTTATATTCTATTGTGTTTACTGCTTCTTGATTGCTGGCCACAAATTGAGATGATGCATGTTTAGAATATATCGCTTGGGAGAGAGGGAATTTGAATAGGATCTAGAGAATATAACCTAGGAGTTTTATAGAGTTCGGGAGAATCTATAGTTCATTTGAAGTCGTTAAGATAGAATCACAAGACGTAATTGTTGGGGTTTTGGGAAAAATACCCGGGTTACGCAGCGGAATGCGGGAAAATCAAATTTTCCCATTTCTTTAATTTTTCTTGGGTAATTAAAATAAACTTATTTATTTTAATCACTCAATACTCAAAAACAGAAATTTTAACCCAGAAATCGTAATTTCAGTAAATTACCATACAACCCCAAAACTTTCCATTTTAATCATTTTAGTCATAAGTTGTTCAAAACAAGCTTAGGTGATTTCCAATCACAACCAAAATGATTTTTATATCAAATATACATTAAAAACAGAATTCTGAAAAATTTTCAAGATTTTTCAGTAATTACGGAAATGCCCCAAAACTTTGCATTATGATCATTTTAGTCCTAATTTGTCAAATACACAATTATGTGATTCCAAATCACTACCAAAATGATTTATACATGTCTTATACATGAAAACACAAATTGCAATTCAAGAAAACAATTTTCCCTAAATTACCGAGAGGTCCCTCAAGTTTCCAAGAATTACACTTTAGTCCAAATTGGTTAAAAACCATTCAAGATCAAGTCCAATCAACACCAAAATTAATATGCATCATATATACATCATTAATTAACACATATGAAAAGTCCCAAATATGGAGTGGGTTATGAACCCTAATTTTACAATTTCAATAAATTGACAAATTTACACCAAATTAATTAAATTCAACACTTTAATTCAATTCCCACAACACCAAACAAGTATCACCATAATGAAACAACTCAAGAACAATTCTAGGTCATTTATGAGTGGCTAAGTAACTCTAGAATGGCAACTCACCATCAAATGACAAAAAGAATACAAATAAACTAATTTTATGCATTCTTTATACATATACATGCTTCCATCTTTCAAAACAAGTTCACAACCATCAAAATACATATACAAAAGAGTATAGAAGAATCTAAGCTACACATGTTGAAGCTTAGTATGATAGAAATATTTTTCATTTAGAAAAAAATAAGAAAAACTTACTAATTTTCCCAAAATTCCAAGCTTTCTTTTCTTTCTTTCTCTTTTTCTTCTCAACTCACTTTGTATTTTTGATCTAGGATTCTTGAATGAATGAAACAAAAAAGAAAAAGAAAGCTTATATAATTCCTTGTAGTGGCCGAAAATAAATGAAGAATAATAGCCAAGTAAATTTTCTATTTTGTTTCAAAAATAATAATTGGAAAAATATAGATATATATCATTTAATCATTAAATGAAATATACAAATGTGCCAATCAAATTAAACCATTTGATCAAATCAAAATTGGCCATTTAAACCAATTAAAATTAGCCATTTATCTTACTTTAATAAAGTAAAATATATTTATCATTTAATTAATTTATTTATTCAACATTTGAATAATCAAATAATTAAATACAAATATCTTAAATATATGTATTATATTTACATTAAATAATCAAAATACATATATTAATTATAAATGTCAAATATCACAATTTGACATTTAATAAATGGCTGAAAGATCTCAAACGCATGTATTATCGTTTAACTGTTAAACGACTTATAAATAATCAGTATTATTTATAAAAGTTGCCCTAGTGCTCTACGAGTATGTTTCATTAATGAGACTCTCTAGATTCAAGCATATCCTTCGCGAAATCCAATTTCGTGTCCATAATCTACCCACCCGTAAATTATGACGACCACAGATAAACTCGCTGAATCATACAGGTCGAGGTCATCGCATACATATAATCCCTCCGTCACAGGTATTCAGATTATCCCAAAGATATATATAAAAACGTCAAATCTCTATAGGTATAATCTCGTCGACTATTCTATTAGTAATCTCTTAATAACACTTAGAACTTACTTTTACAGTGTATCACGGGCCCATGGATTTAAAAAATTGCTAGCTAATTGCACATTGAATACCTATGCTCTGTACACAGAATTGAAGGATCCTATCTTGATACGCACAAAATATCCTGAGGATCAGTCCACAGCCAACGAACAGGCGGAGGTCCGATCTAAATAGATCGGTGACGTGACTGCCATCAAAGTGTGGAGGATACCTCATACATCCACAGTGGTATCTCAAGTCAAAAAACCACTATGCTCACTCTACCTGAGAAGATTCCTATTGACGTTAGTGTACCATCTATTAGGAAATCTTCGGTGAGTCGTTCAATGTTTATCCAATATAAACACCTACACGTCTATACGAGTCTCCCCAGACTTATGGTTCATTGGGATAAACCATAGGACCAAGTCTCGATATACGACGTGTACTGGTCTCAGCAGATTTTACTAACCGACCAGTGTTAGTAAATCTTGACCAGGAACTTCATTTGACAATATACTTCTAGTAGTGACACTTCCCAATGTCAATTACAAACTACTTTGTAACTGCGCACTACATTGTATATTATCAGGTCTTTGTCTAATATATACATATCACTAAATCCTATTTAGTTTCAATCTAATCGTAATTAGATCGAATATATATATAAGAACAAGAAGTATTACCATAAATAAGTAATATTACGGAAAAAGGAATTGTTCGTATTCATGAATTAGACATGAATACGATCCGGATTAGCACTCTGAGTACCAACCCTAACAATTTCTCCCACTTGCTCTAGTACCAATCCACGGTATCATATACACATATAAATATGTATCACATACGCATGGTCCTCAATAGCTGAACTTTCACTCAAGAGGTAGACAACAATAAGTAAGTCCGCTATAACATATTGAGTTTGTCTAACAAACCCAAAACGTTTCCTTTAACTTGCATCATTCATATTTTGTATAACCTAAGTTATACATTAATATGACTCAGATGCTATATATCAATATTGTGCTATAACTACAGAATTGTCCAAGTATTTAAGGATCAGGACTAAAATTCTATGCAGACAACCGCAAGCACAACACCAATATAAAAACTTCTAATTTATCAGCTCACTTTGCAACTTCATAAGTCAATACTTTATAAGTTACAATTAATTCCACTTACACAGTAGAATCATTCATGACACTCCCACCACATCTTTTCTGATTGTTTATGATGTAGACTCAAACTAATCAGACCCTCGTGGTTGCAGACTATATTCTCCATGAATAAGAAACTCGTTCTTAATATCTCAAAGATAACAAAGAACATGTTTCAGACACATCCTATGGTCTATAGCGTATCAAAATAGTTCATAACAATTACAATTAAATTGATGTCTTTTAGTCGTACATGATATAGTATTCATTACGCCACCATCTTATGATGCATAGGATTGTTTAGACATTCTAATTAATTTCTCTTTCGAGTAAGGAATCATCATTTACGAAAGATAAATACTATATACAAGAGACACATTAACTGTCAAACAGTTACATTAACTGTCATACAGATAGTCTTGTTGTGTCCTATATTAGATCATATATAATGCATGACTAATGAGAGTATCTCACAATTCTCTTAGTTTTATATCATATATAAAACTTTATATCGAATATAACAAAGACCACTCCCACTGATTTCACGGAGAAAAAAGAATTAGGTAAATCTTTTACCTCATAAACATCATATTATTACATTAATAATGATAATGTCGTTAAGATATATAACACTAGAAAGAAATATGTACGCTCCCACTTACCCTACTAACATATATGTATTTTATATGCTTTGATAAAAATCAGACAATCTGACTGTTATCAAAATTAGAAAACACAGATTTCCGGAAAACTTATCTGAGTCTACAATAGGCTCTATAAGCTAGTATATCAAACTGTGATCTTAGCAGAATACAAACTCCAGGGCCATTCTAGAATGAACTCTTCAAACAAAGAAATCACAATAGAACTCTTATTCGAAGAAACCATTCAGGAACGCCACTTTGCATTCCTAGCTAAAATACATAGTTTAATATCAACATTAACCAATAGATATTTCACTGTTCAATTAGTACGAATCGAGACAAGTTTCCTCAGAATCTATGATAGATTGCTGAGTATAACCTTTCTCACTGTCATACTATAAAGGTCAAACCTTTAATAAACTCACTTTGCTTTTGCTGCACAAACAATTTACACATTTTATGAATGATTCATAACAAAAGCCTAATCAAGTTCAAAACTTGATCGCAGCAAACTATGAACAATCTTAGATCCATGGTTCAATGCTAACTTCCGAAATCGATATCAAATATCGCTCACACTACAAGTTATAGGATAATTTTCTTCGATAAGAAAACATCAGAACCATTAAGTATCAAATACTTTGTAAATGATTCTGACATCCTATTGAACTTATACGGAAAATGTCTTAGGGTATTTTCATCTTATTAATTATGTAGTTCCATTTATAGTTTATCACTCTCACATTTGACTTCAATAAGTCAAGTCTTTTCTACAGTGGTCAACATCCGATGTTACACACCAAGTAATAAAACAGGTTTATTACTCTAGATCGTAGAAAAGATATTCCATCAAATAAAATATAATATTCTATTAAATAGAATAAATGATAAACTTTTGCTTGTACCTCCGAGGCACAAGTACTTTCAATTATATAACTATTATACAAAAGAAAGATTCAAATCTCAAACTTTTCAAGATTTGAATTTTCTACCTATACATATCATATACGTAACTGTAGAAACTAATGAAACCTTAATTAAAAGGACGAATTAAAGTTACTGGAGCATATCCCCAAGAGTATTGAAACTAATTCGGTAACACTCATATCAAACGAATCAAATCATATAAGATTCGATTTCTCCCACTGACCAATTCCATCACGATGGAATCGTAGAAGAATAATATTGAGTAAGAATCATATTCATTTAATAACCTTAGAACTAATTGCCATAAATTCATATTTTTGATCATATCAAACATCTTTGAACAATTCAAAGACTCACGGTGAATTTTAATGATGTAGTTTTCAAAACTTCAAATCGAATATCTTTGAACCAGTCAAAATATTCTATTTGCGTTTCATCATAAACATATTAAAAGTTCTTGAACCATTCAAGACGTTCAATAAGTGTTCTTTTAGAAACACGTAACTATCATGACAACTAAGTTACGAAGTAAAGAAAACTATCCAAAGCAATTTCTAATTCATAAAACTACATATATCTAATGTATTAGTTTGATAAATATGTGGTCCAATGACGATCATTGGTTAAATAAGATTTAATCACTTCCTGAATACAATATTCATTAAATGGATAAGGATATGTGGTGTGATCTCATATCAGACCATCCTTTACCATACAGAATAAGCATCTAATGCTTATGTGATAAAATCTCATAATGTATTGTTCTAAGTTATTTAGTTAACCAAATATTTTCTTACTGTTTATCTCTACATCAATGACACTACTAGTCGTTTTAAAATATGTAATAACTGTTTATAAAGAACAAGTAACTATCTAATAGTCATAAGTTCTGATATCAAATATCAAAACAATCATTAAATAATATTTTAAATAACTAAACGGGAGATCCGATATCCAATACTTATAGTTGTCGTATTGTGAAAATCTATACACAACTATACACATCTCATTTCTTTAGCTTTATAGTTTGCCTTCAACTATTCACAACAATTGCAAATGATTGATTAGCAAACTGTGTCAAACACATTACCTCTGAAGGTCACTAAAGCCAAGAAATGTCATTATCAGATAAACAAATACCTAATGAGGTTTTCTTAATGCCAGCCAAGAATCTCGAGACATGAACTAATTCACGTCAATTCTTACTACAAAAGAAACTATTCTCTCCAGACTATTATATCCTAAACCGGATATCTATTTAGATTACCTATTGTGACTTAGAAACTAAGTCACTAACCATCTTGATTTTTCAAGAAAATCGGAACAACAGTTCTCGATGGTTTTAACTAATCTAACAATATCCAAGCCTACTCTAAATCTAGAACCTATTCTAGAAATCTGCAACCATAAGGAAAGTCAGAAAACATATACAAATAATATGCATGCAGTGGATTAAAAGTTTTAATCCTATCAACATAATAGGATAAAGGAAACATAAGCAGCAATTTTCATAATATTACACACTGCTTTAGTTATGGAATTTTAAACCAATCAGTGCCTCCCACTATTTTACGTAATACCATAACCCCCAACGGAAAACGGGAATTCAATGATTCAATTGAATTCCATAGTGAGAGGTGGACCCCATGAATATATTTCGACTCACAGCTTTGGCACGTTCTTGCCTACGTATATTCATTAGGTAGACAACTCATTGCCAATCACTCACTAGTGACTCTTAGGCTCTGGTCCTGGTCGTTTCTCATTGTGACAGCTTTGGCACGTTCACAAGAAGGCGTACCAAGGTTAAACTTGTCAATGATAAATTCAAGATACTTGCGTAGTCTTGACAACTTTGGCACGTTCAGGATTTACGCTTTCGCTTGAATTTATCTAGTATCACAAATACATACGGTATGGATAAATCTCTATCAACTACACCCTTACTGCTTTGGCACTTTCTCGGATGCAGCCATAGAACAGATATCCAAAAACCGTATTAACAAGATGGACCAAGAAATATGCATCCAATACATATTACTTTAAAACCTTATTAATTAGGGATTTTCCGCAAAGATGTTACGTATTTAATTTAATCAAATAAAATAAATGGAAGCATGTATAAAGTAAGAACATAATTAAAAATTGAATTTAAAGGCATATTCATATCATGTGTTTAGGTTCTCTGATACCATTTTTGTTGGGGTTCTGGGCAAAATACACGGATTACGCAGCGCAATGCGGGAAAATCAAATTTTCCCATTTCATTAATTTTTATTGGGTAATTAAAATAAACTTATTTATTTTAATCACTCAATAATCAAAAACAGAAATTTTAACCCAGAAATCATAATTTCAGTAAATTACCATACAACCCCAAAACTTTCAATTTTAATCATTTTAGTCTTAAGTTGTTCAAAACAAGCTTAGATGATTTCCAATCACAACCAAAATGATTTGTATATCAAATATACATTAAAACAGAATTCTGAAAAATTTTCAAGATTTTTCAGTAATTACGGAAATGCCCCAAAACTTTGCATTATGATCATTTTAGTCCTAATTTGTCAAATACATAATTAAGTGATTCCAAATCACTACCAAAATAATTTATACATGTCTTATACATGAAAACATAAATTTCAATTCAAGAAAACAATTTTCCCTAAACTGCTGAGAGGTCCCTCAAGTTTCCAAGAATTGCACTTTAGTCCAAATTGGTTCAAAACCATTCAAGATCAAGTCCAATCAACACCAAAATTAATATGCATCATATATACATCATTAATTAACACATATGAAAATACCCAAATGTGGAGTGGGTTATGAACCCTAATTTTACAATTTCAACAAATTGATAAATTAACACCAAATTAATTAAATTCAACACTTTAATTCAATTCCCAAAACACCAAACAAGTCTCACTATCATGAAACAACTCAAGAACAATTTAAGGTCATTTATGAGTGGCTAAGTAACTCTAGAATGACAACTCACCATCAAATGGCAAAACGAATACAAATAAACTAATTTTATGCATTCTTTATACATATACATGCTTCCATCTTTCAAAACAAGTTCCCAACCATCAAAATACATATACAAAAGAGTAGAGAAGAATCTAAGCTACACATGTTGAAGCCTAGTATGATAGAAATATTTTTCATTTAGATGAAAGTAAGAAAAACTTACTAATTTTCCCAAATTCCAAGCTTTCTTTTCTTTCTTTCTCTTTTTCTTCACACTCACTTTGTATTTTTGATCTAGGGTTCTTGAATGAATGAAACAAAAAGAAAAAGAAGCTTATATATTCCTTGTAGTAGCTGAAAATAAGGAAGAATAATAGCCAAAAATTTTCTATTTTTGTTTCAAATAATGATTGGAAAAATATATATATTATCATTTAACCCATTAATGAATTATAAATGTGCCAATCAAATTAAACCATTTGATCAAATCAAAATTGGCCATTTAAATCAATTAAAATTACCCATTTATCTTACTTTAATAAAGTAAAAGATATTTATCATATATTAATTTAATTATTCAACATTTGAATAATCAAATAATTAAATAAAAATATCTTAAATATATGTATTAATTTACATTAAATAATCAAAATACATATATTAATTATAAATGTCAAATATCACAATTGACATTTAATAAATGGCCGAAAGATCTCAAACGCATGTATTATCGTTTAACCGTTAAACGACTTATAAATAATCAGTATTATTTATAAAAGTTTCCCTAGTGCTCTATGAGTATGTTTCATTAATGAGACTCTCTAGATTCAGGCATATCCGTCACGAAATCCAATTTCGTGTCCATAATCTACCCACCCGTAAATTATGACGACCACAGATAAACTCACTGAATCATACAGGTCGAGGTCATCGCATACGTATAATTCCTCCGTCACAGGTATTCGGATTATCCCAGAGATATAGATAAAAATGTCAAATCTCTATAGATATAATCCCGTCGACGATTCCACTAGCAATCTCTTAATAACACTTAAAACTTACTTCTACAGTGTACCACGGGCCCATGGATTTAACAAATTGCTAGCTAATTGCACATTGAATACCTATGCTCTGTACACAGAACTGACGGATCATATCTTGATATGCATAGGATATCCTGAGGATCAGTCCACACCCAACGAACAGGCGGAGGTCTGATCTAAATATATCGGTGACGTGACTGCCATCAAAGTGTGGCGGATACCTCATACATTCACAGTGGTATCTCAAGTGAAAGGACCACTATGCTCACTCTACACCCGAGAAGATTCCTATTGATGTTGGTGTACCATCTATTAGGAAATCTTCGGTGAGTCATTAAGTGTTTATCCAATATAAATACCTACACGCCTATTAGAGTCTCCCCAGAATCATGGTTTATTGGGATAAACCATCGGACTAAGTCTCGATATACGACGTGTACTAGTCTAAGCGGATTTTACTAACCGACACGTGTTAGTAAATCTTGACCATGAACTTTATTTGATACGATACTTCTGGTAATGACACTTCCTAATGTCAATTACAAACTACTTTGTAACTGCGCACTACATTATATATTATCGGGTCTCTGTCTAATATATACATATCACTAAATCCTATTTAGTTTCAATCTAATCATAATTAGATCGAATATGTATATAAAAACAAGAAGTATTACCATAAATAAGTAATATTAAGGAAAAAAAGAATTGTTCGTATTCATGAATCAGACATGAATACGATCCGGATTGGCACTCCGAGCACCAACCCTAACAGTAATGAGTTGTTAATTACTAGATTTTTATAGGGATATCGAAGTTTGTAGTTGATAATATTTTCACTGTTACTCGGGAGATGGAGTGAATACTTTAGGATTCTTGACTTATAAACAATACAGCCGAACAAAGATTAATTGGCATGACAAATACATGTTGGGGTTGGTGCTCAGAGTGCCAATTCCCGGTTGTATTTATTTGAGAATACTACTGTAAAACATTATTATTTTGAATAATATAAGCAGTTTATGTAATATAATATATCTTTTAATATGGTAAAGACGTAATGACTAGTCATGATGCTGTTGCAAAAGCGTCGCAACTGACATTGAGTTGTATCATGACGTTATCATTCTCAAACAATTCCTGGTCAAGGTTTACACTACTTGGTCAGTATAGTAAACCCGTTGAGACTGGTACATGTCATATACCGGAATACTGTTGGGTTTCTAGATCAGGTCCCAAGGATCAATTCAAGCAATGAAACACATGTGAATACTCGTAAAAGCATGGCGGAATCATACTTACAACGATCGGCTTTTGCGACGCGAGGAACATCAAAATCTTCAAGCTTTTCCTTCCTTGATGTCTCGGCTTTGGGCTGATTTTTCTGCTCCTCGCATCGCAAACGCCGATCGTTGTAAGTATGATTCCGCCATGCTTTTACGAGTATTCACATGTGTTTCATTGCTTGAATTGATCCTTGAGACCTAATCTAGAAACCCAACAATGATATCAGAGCCATTTTGAGCATGAAATGAATTTAGGGTAAAAATTGGGCAAAATCAATTTGAGCATGATTTGATAAAATTGATTGATTGAGTATGCTTGAATGATGTTGTATTGAAGTTGTATATGATCAATTTCATGAAATATTGATTGGATCAATTTTTCCCCAATTAGTTGGCTTGGCCGAACTAGTAGCTTGCCCTAAGTCATGGTATTTTTTGATTTTGATCATTGGATGAGTTGAAATCAATTGGGGAATGTTGATTGTGGATTTAATTGGATTGAAACCGAATCGAACAATAAAAACCCTAAATGCCGTGAATGAGAAACATGTAAAATGAGTTGATTTTTTGATTCAAATGTGTTGGACATATGTTGATGATAATGAGCATAATTAATTGAGTGAATTAGTATTTTGGAAATGTTAATTTGGATAATTAATTATGGCATACACTTAATTAATTAATTGTGAAATTTGGAATTTTGTAAGTTAATTAATTGGACCAAATTGGAATTGAGCTTGTAAAGTTGTAATTGGGCTTAATGGGCTTGGTTGGGCCACGTTTGGTTTAGGCTAATTGGTTGGATCCAATTGGGCCCAAAACCATATCCATAAAGTCCAATTATGACTTAATGGACCTTTAACATTAATTGGGCCTAATGGGCCTAAATTGGTTTCTTGGCAAATAAGGGTGATTCTTTAAATGGGATTTGATATTTGGGTTTGACCTATATTGACCAAAAGTCCATGCCTTATGAAATTAATTAAAAGCCCATTGAACTTTAAATTAAAATGACATTGGATGTTTATCGGGCTTTGAGACCCGTAATGATTAGATTTAGAATCTAAGTCGTAAAAGTTTATTAATAAAGTGTAAAATTAAATTTGGAATTAAATATAGAATTAGTATTAAATACTTATTAAATTGGATTTAATGTTGTAGTTTAATTTAATTCAAGAATTCGTACTTTGAGTACTTATTCGCAAAACGAGTCGGACTCGCGCAAAATCAAATCATTGTTTGAACATTGGATGGTCATTAATATTCAGATTAATTAATTTGATTAGATTGATTGATAATATGCTTGTGTGAATACATGGATGCGATGTATGAATAATGCATATCGGATGGATATTAGATGGGTGAGGGCAATTTTGGAAATTGTTGTAATAAATTTAGAATTTATTAATTGGACCTGCGTGTCCAGCCTATTACCTCTTGACTCTGAGTATTTCTCTTCTCACCTATTCCCCTTAATGTAAATGAGGTTTCATTAGAAGTGTTATGTAATCAGGTAGAAGTAATACTTGTGCTAGCGGGAGAGAGGAAATGGATAGATTTGTTCTAGGAACAATGTTTTAAGTATCCATCCGCATATCATTATATATTTATTTATACGCGCCTTATTATGTGTTAGAATGCATGTTTAAGGGTGTATGATGATGAGACCTTAACAAAGATAATTAATTGGTTGTCAATTATGCGAAAAACCCTCACAACATATTAAGTGTTTTTCCTTCCATTGAGTGATTCTTACTCAAGATCCAAGACTGGCACTGGTTTGTTGGACAAAGTCAAGACCTTTGTCCGTCGCGGATGTGTTTGAATCATGAATGCTTTGTTCCATATCGGTGTCTTGTCCAAGTTGTGATTTGTTGGCCAAATTCAAGATCACTTCTTTTCCATCGACATCGATTACGAAGCTTTCCATAGTCAATGGTTCCGCTTAACTGGGATCATTAAGTTTGTTGTGCCAAAGCCAAGTGTAGGACACAGAAACTGGGCGACGCATGATGTTCAGGGCTCGCGGCCCGGTTGGGAGTACAGTAGCCCACGGGGGACTAAACCGGAGAATAATGGAGTTGCCACCCGGTTGAACCGGGAAAATGATTTAAGGCCGCACTCACCCCTCGCAAGGGAAGACCCAAACCGTTGGGTTCGGAATGGTCCCTTACTTATGTCATTTGTAATGAATGAATTTGTGCAATTTTAACCAAGTCTACTCGACATACATATTGGTCAAAGTAGTCTAAATTCTTATAAAGCCTAAATCTAGGTTTGCATGCTTCAAAAGTAAACTTTCATAATGGCAAACACATGATATCACACAATAAGCATGTTGAATAATACGACTTAAACATAATGTAAATTAAGCTCCTATTGCGAAAGAAAATAACTAAGTCATGCTAAAAATAAAATAACCTTCTAACGGTCTAATCATGCTCGAATACAAGTTTGGATGAAATGAAATATGTGAATCTCTCAAGTGGTACGGGGCATTGTATCCCGAGTGCAAACCATAATACCGTCCATTCGGATTCGGCTACGGAATTTATGTCCGGGTTTCCATCCAATATACCACAAAAGGAACACATATTCCATTCACCCGAAATCACATCATATACTAATTCATAATTCTCATGCGACGAAAAGTAAGTTACATGCTTTTCTAAGGTACTAATTTACATAACATAAATTAAATAACATGCTAAACTAATTTTTTTATTTTTTTTGGAAATGAACATGCTAAACTAATTATTCATGCTAAGCACATAAAATACATTTCCTAAGCTATTATTTCATGTGAACTAATTCAAACAACATACCAAACTAATTATTCATGCTAAACACATAAAATACATTTCCTAAGCTATTATTTCATGTGAATAAATTCCATACAACATACCAAACTAATTATTCATGCTAAACACATAAAATACATTTCCTAAGCTATTATTTCATGTGAGTAAATTCCATAATATAAACCCTCAGGTCTAACTTTTTGTATCGTTCTTTGGAGATGCGTTATAACGGTGTCGGAGAGGCTAAGACACCGTGATCCCACCGGTCCGCTGTTTTGACATTTTTGCTTGTTGTTTCGCTGTTTCGTCCGCCATTTCCACTTCATTTCGCTGCGATTCAGGTCACCACACTTTGCTCACTGGTTTGCAGTGAATTAGGGGCTGTTTTGGTGATGGTTTAGGTGCAAGTTGAGAGGATAAAACTGGGCAGAATGTGCGCTGTTTCCAGGGGCCGAATAGGGTCAATTTGTGCACTGTTTTGAAGGCTAAATGAGGGGTGATTTGGGCGCAGGTTGAGAGGCAGTGAGGGGGCTGATCCAGAGGCAATTAAGGGCGTGAAAATGATGCTAAATGAAGGCTTAATGAATCGTTGAACTGGGCAGTAAAGGAAGGTTGGGCGTGAATATGGAGACAGTGAGGAGAGGACTGGGCATGACTTGTGAGGACTAGGGGGCTGAGCTGGATGCTTTGGCGTGAACAATAGGAAGTGGTGTGTGTGTGAACAAGGGCAGTGAAGGATGAAGGGCTGGTCGTGACTTGTGATTTGCTTGAAGTGTAGGCAGTGAAGCAGGGCTTGGGCGTGACTTGAAGAGAGAGCAATGGGCTGTTTTGGATCTTCAAATGCTTAAGTATTTTGTTAATGTATGCTAGATGTTTCAAGGCAGAAAATGAGAGTTTATATAGGCAAATAAAGTGAGTATTAATTAGGTAGGCCAAGGGTAATTAATTTGATACACTAGCTTTGTTGACAAAGGAAGGGAAAGTTGATGATAATTGTGATCTTTGTTGAATATACAAGAAAGGTTATGGAAAATGAAGAAAAGGAAAATTAAATGGTGATGGGCGTGGGGTTGATCAATTAATGGCTTGGAAAATTGATATCAAGGTAAAAGTTTGGTCAAAGGTGTAAAGTAAGTTGGTAGAAAGGTAAATCATGTTTGAATAGTGGATGAAAGGGTTGAATATGATGTCATGGGCGTGGGCTTCTTGGATGGTGGGCTTGGTGTTTGATTTGTTTTGATTTCATGGGCTTTGGATGTGGTTTAGGTGGGCTTAGAGTGGTTTGCGGTGATTTCGGGCCAAAGACATGCCTCGAAATGAAGATTCAACAAGCGAACTCCGAGCGAACTCAACGAAATAAAACCAATGATATGTCAACTCTTGACTTCTCCTTTCTGACGACCATTTTCTGCTACTTCCACGACTTAAAGGTAATGCCTCCTTACGAGACACCTCATCGGGTTTGGTATGCAAAAATGCAATGCCTACAGTCGCCCCCACTTTGATGGGACTTGTTCAGTGTGTGACAATGACAATCCTATTAAAGTACGTGCAATGCATTTTTACTTACCTGGCTCGCCAGCTGCCACATGGTCCGCCTGCTGGGTTGGTTTGATGGTGCTAAACCCCTTACCTAGGCGTCTCAATAGTCCATAATTCTTCACAATAGTCCACGGTAGTCAACGATAATCCACAATACTCATCGGTAGTCCACGGTAGTCCACATAATCCACGGTGATCCACGGTAGTCCACATAATCCACATAATCCTCATAATCTTCATAGTCCACGATAGTCCACATAATCCACGGTAATCCACATAATCCACATAATTCTCACAATCTTGGTAGTCCACGTAGTCGACAAATCCACACAATCCTCATATCTTCATAGTCCACGGTAGTCCACATAGTCCACGATAGCCCACAGCCCATTAATCCACGGTGATCCATTACACTTCACGATAGTCTACGGTAATCCACGATAGTCCACAACACTTCATGATAGTCTATGGTAGTCCACGATAGTCCACAACACTTCATGATTGTCTACGGTAGTCCACGGTAGTCCACAACACTTCATGATAATCTACGGTAGTCCACGGTAGTCCACAATACTTCATGATAGTCTACGGTAGTCCACGGTAGTCCATAACACTTCATGATAGTCTACGGTAGTCCACGGTAGTCCACAACACTTCATGATATTCTACGGTAGTCCACATAATCCATGTGCTATACCTGGCGTGCTAAGCCCGTACCTAGGGTGTCGCAGTGACGTCTCTGTACCTAGAGAGCCACGAATGTCTGAGCTTGGTCTGATGTCATATGGGCCTCGCCCCCAGAATGCCATACCTGGCAGAACTGATACTGAACCAATGTGGGCCTCGCCCCCAGAATGACATACTCGGCAAAGCTGATACTGAACTAATGTGGGCCTCGCCCCCAGAATGCCATACCCGGCAAAGCTGATACTGAACTAATGTGGGCCTCGCCCCCAGAATGCCATACCCGGCAAAGCTGATACTAAACTAATGTGGGCCTCGCCCCCAGAATGCCATACCCGACAGAACTGATACTGATGCTAATGATTCCTTTCAGCATATTGCATTTCCTCTCGAGATAATCTTTGATAGCTAGATATATTTTCGTCCTCAATGAATGCTTTGCGTCAAAGCCAGAGAATCTTCAAAGTACTTGATATGCTCAACTCCGATCGTCTGAATAGATGATCTTAACTAGACTCCTAGTGTGTGTGCGCCAAGGCTCTTTCACAACTTGTTCCTTAAGTTAGCCAACTCGATGATTTCGCTTCGGAGAATCGGACTAGTGGGTCTAACCAACTTGGATGTCTTGATCACATCCCGTGATTACTTCGGCATACTCAACATGATATGGTCTCTTGTATTTTGCTCTTGTTTCTTTTTTTCATTCTTTTCATTTTTTTTTCTTTTTTTTTCTATTTTTTTTTGACACGCCTACCCTTTAAGGTAGCATTTCTCCTCATGGTGGTCCTAATACTCGCCCATGGGTAGCTTCACGCTTATCGGTTATAGGCTGTCTAATTTTCTTTTCTTATTTTCTTTTCAGAGACTTTTTTTTTATTCTGACCATATCATATATCGTAGCTTACGTAAACCGGAGTGGACGTCCAAGCAAACGGTCATTCACCGATCCACCATCTCTTCAACTAGTCATCTCATTAACCACTCAGGCATCCACCGTTGAGATCCCGTTTTCAAGTGCTCATGAGTATAATCGAGATCAATCTATTCAGAATACCGGCGAAGAACACTTCTCGCACTTATTGCTTCTAAGGCTTCTCCTTACAGCACACAATGTCATCACCGGACATATATCTAATTACCGAAGACTTCTCTCTAACTCTCCTTTTTTTTTCACTCCAAAGAATTCTCCTTTCTGCTGCTGATAATGTGGGCTTCGCCCCCGGGACCCATACCCGAAACTCAAACTCAAATGGGCCTCAACCCTCAGATTCCTTCCCGATTCTGATACCAATGTGGGCCTCGACCCAATGATTACTACCCGAATCCAATACAGTGCTTTCACGATTTCTGATTGGCTTACTCTCGTTGATTTCTTCTTCCTTCTTCCAAACCTGTGAATATGAAACAAAAACAAAGCACATAAGACAAGATGCAAATTTGTTACGTGTATGCATGTATGCATAAGTGAACTTCCTATCCCGTTGGGTTAGGTCTTCTGCGGTTGACTATCCAGTCTTCTGTCCCTCAGGCAAAATACAGCTTCAATCTGTCAACATTGATTGGCTTGTGAACTCATTCCCTTCCAAGTCTGACAACCTCACTGTTCCATTTCCCAGTTTCTGAATGACTATCTTATCTTTCCTGCTTGCTTCTTCCGAAGATTCCCCGGTTCTAAGCATCGTTGAGTATCATAGTACCAAGGTTGAATGCTTTTATCAAATATACTCATATTGCATATGCTGCAGGCGAGTAAGGGAGATGCACACGTCTTTATTATCATTAAGAAAAAGTTTCGAACAAACAGGCAAAATCAATGCATATATTAAAAATGCAGGATCAAACAAACTAGGAGGAACAAATTCATCATTCTCAGCACTGCCTTCTTCCTCGGCCTATGGTTCTTCATCGTTGTCATCCCCTATCCCCATGGAAGAAGCTTGGTGGTCGAGAACTTGGAGAACGAAGGTTTCGGGCAAGCCAGAGTTGATCATATAGGTGGGTGGGGGGACAGAGTGATAATTTGGTAGGGGATTACGGTGTGTGTTTGGCTGTTCTTTTTCAGGGTCAGGGATCTTATAGGAGTCAATTAAATCTTGGATCTCATGGCGAAGATGGACACAACTATCAGTGTATTGGCCAGGTTGTTGGTGGAAGTTGCAGTAGCGGTTCATATTGATATTTGGTGGGGGAGGATTAGGGAGTGGTCTAGACTCCAAGGGTTTTAAGAGTCATTGCCTGGTTAATTTCTCAAGTACTTTGGACAAGGGTCTACCCAGGTTAGAAAAACGCCTATTCTTGATGGTAGCAATCTCAGCAGTAGCGGGCCTGGTCTCAGGATGCCCCCCAAAAGTCCTCATATTCTGGCTATAGAACTTTCTGTTCTCAGCTTCTTCTTCTTCAATATCCATGACGGTTTCCCTCAGCTGTCGAAAATCTGTGATCATGGAGGTCATCCTCCTCAGCTTACTGTAAATAGAAGGCTTGGTGCCCTTGATAATCATTTTTATCTGGTCCTTCTCCAAGGGCCGAGTCTGTATCTTCAAAAGTTGACCCCTCCAGCGGTCCACATACTCTTTAAAATTCTTCTCCGGTTTTTGCTTAATGTTCTCCAGATCACGGAGTGACAGATCGATCTCCAAGTTAGTGACATAATGTTTCAGGAAGGCATCAGCCAACTCCCTCCAATCTTCCTTCACTTTCTTTTCAAGACTGTGGTACCATACCACGGGAGCCCTCTCGAGCGACATCCCAAACATCTTTTGGACCTGGCATTGTGACAGGCCCGTCGAACTCATCACTGAGACATACTGCCGCAAATGAACCTTCGGGTCTCCATCCCCGTTAAACATAGCAATATCAGACATTTTAAAGTGAGCGGGCAACTGCTCCTCAAAAGTCATTGAATCATAATCCAACAGGTCTTCATTCTTCCCTTTCAGCTTCTGAGTAACTGTTTCTACCTGATCCCAGAGTTTCTGTAATTATGCCTGAGACCCGGCTATCTTCCCAGCGGCATACTCAGCCATATCATCATCAAACATAAGAATATCCTCATTCACCCTGTTTGGAGGCTCCTCACGCCTCTCATTCTCAGAACTTCCCCCAGCACGGGGTACAGCTATATTAGACATGGCAACAGTCAGAGCTTGCAACTGTTCAGTAATCTTGGTGAAAGTATTCTCTAGTTGATCCACGCGGGACATCTCATTTTCTGATCCACTCATATTTGTTATTGGCCTCTTGACAAGTCTTCATTCTTCCCTAACCCAACGGGAATCTATAATGGCTTTAAGACACAAAAAGGGTTAACATGATGCATGTATGCATGAGGTGCATAAGACGTGTGTGATATATATACAAATTGGCTTATTATTTTCAAAGTATTCAATCATACTATTGCTGTAGGGGTTTTTAGGGGGTGAGTCCGGTAACGCAGCGGAAGCGGTGAAAATCCGATTTTCAGATTTCAAAACTTTTTCTCGGATTAATTAAATAAACATATTTATTTAATACTCCAATAATCAAATTATGAAAATAAATTCAATAAAACAATTTTAAGTGAATTTACCGAAATGCCCTTGCTTTGGTTTTTTGTCCGTTTTAGTCCGAAATTGATCCAATCAATTTTGAATGATTCTAAATCATTTCTAAGATGAACTTATGATGTTCATAACATCAAAACACCAAAAGCACCAAATCCCCAAATTATTTTGTCAAAGCCGAGAGCACCCTCCAAGGAGCACATTTGTGCACTTTGTCATTTCATGTCTCAAAACACATCTAAATATAATCCAATGAACATGAAACTTTATATGAATCATATACACACACAAAACACAACATATATGAAAATCCCCAAATTTGGAATTGGTCATGAACCCTAATTTTCAATTTCCTCAAATTGGACAAATTAGACCAAATAGTTTAAATCAATTACTTTAATCATCATTCTCCATCCAATCCAAGTCTCAACACAATGAAACAACTCAAGATCAAATCTAGGTCATTTAAGAGTGGGTCAATAACTCTAGATTAACAACATGGTTTCCAAAACCTTAAAAGAAAGTTTATTACTACAATAGTATACACTTCCTTCACTATACATGCTCAACACTTCTATCAAACTTCCATCAACAAAAACACAAAGAAATAAAGAAATAAATAATCTAAGAACATCACATGTTGAAGCCTAGACCTAAGGAACAATTTCCTCTCTAATAGTAAGTTTGAAAAACTTACTAAATTCCAAGCTATCTTTGATATGTCTTTTTTTCTCAAGCTTTCCTTGGTTTTCTTCAATGGAGTTTATTTGGTAAAGTGTATTAGGGTTTGTGTAAAGTGAAATGAAAATCAATTTATACTTGCAACAATAAGGCCTTGGCCGAATTCACATATACAAAATATAAGATTTGTAATTTCATTTTCATTTCAAGCTAATTTGGTCAACTTGCCTAAATATCTAAATAACAACTTTATTAGATATTTATTTAAGTCAACAAAAGCAACTAACATCATTTACTTTAAATATCCTAATATAAGATATTTATATTTTAATTAATTTAATTATTTAACGATTAAATAATTAATTAATTAATCAAATACAAATATATTAAATATATGTATAATATTTACATTAAATATTAAAACATATATTCATTTAGGATATAAGTCAAATAACTCATTTTGACTATTAATTAATGTGTATTTAAATTAATCAAGTATTAAATGTAAATACACAAAAATTAAGCAAATGACTATCTAGTCTCTTTAGCACGTATATTGCGTTTAACCTTTAAACGACTTTATAAATAATCAATATTATTTATTAATGTTGCTCTAGTGCTCTACGAGTATGTTTCATTATTGAGACTCTCTAGATTCAGGTATATCCGTCACGAAATCTAATTTCATGTCCATGATCTATCCACCCGTAGATTATGACGATCACGGATAATCTCGCTGAACCATACAGGTCGAGGTCATGGCAAATGTATAATTCCTCCGTCACAGGTATCCGGATAAATCCCAGAGATATAGATGTAAACGTAAAATCTCTATCGGGATATCAGTCGACTATTCCATTAGCAATCTCAAAAAGAATGGTTAGGACTAGCTTCTAAACTTTACCACGGGCCCATGGTTTTATCTGATTCCTAATCATATGGACTACCTATGCTCTGATACACAGAACTGACGGATCTATCTTGATACACATAGGACACCCTGAGGATCTGTCTACACCCAACGAACAGGCGGAGGTCTGATCTAAATAGATCGGTGACGTGACTGCCGTCTAAGTGTAGAAGATGTCTCATATGCCCACAATGGCATCTCAAGTCTAAGAATCACAAGTGCTACTCAACCCAAGAAGATTCTTATTGACGCTGGTGTACCATCCATTAAGAATCTTCGGTGAGTCGTTCAGTGTTTATCCACTATAAACACCTACACGTCTATACTAGTCTCCAAGACTAATGGTTCATTGAGAAACCATTGGAATCATATATTCCAGTATACGACATGTACCGGTCTCAACGGGTTAACTATACTGACCAAGTAGTGTAAACCTTGACCAGGAACTGTCTGAGAATGACAACGTCATGATACTTCTCAATGTCCGTTGCGACGCTTTTGCAACTGTATCATGACTAATCATTCTCGGGTCATTACGTCTTTACCATATAGAAAGATAGATTATATTATAGAAACTGCATATATTATTCATAATAATAATGTTTTACAGAAGTATTTAACAGAAATACAACCGGGAATTGGCGCTCTGAGCACCAACCCCAACAATTGCGTGGTGCAAACTTGTCCCAGTTGAAAAGGCCCAACAAGTTTACACTATGCGATGATATGACTAAACAACTTCAAATGATAAGAGGCCCAAACACAAAATGGCTCATTGGCATTTTAGAAGATTTTGGCCTAATTGTCAAAGGACATGAACTTGTCCTTGTTTAAATGGCCCAACAAGTTATGTCTCTTGACAAAAAAGTCCAACTGATTCTAAATGAAAATGGTCCCAAATACAAGCATAAAGAAATAACTTTTGTTGGTTATACAACTAAGGTTCACATGTAGGTTTTAGGAGTGTAAACAAAGGCTCTCGCTGACGAAGGATTGCCCACAACTAGGACTCCCCACTCAAGGGTTCAAACAACCAAGTGAACGCACCTTTTTTATACACTAAGGTACGTGCCAACGAGTTATGGTGTGTGACTAACTGTCGAATGGACTTCCCGTTGTAGATTCCATAGAGGGAGGGTGGAGCGAGGCTCTCTTAAGTACCCAAGCCCCTTAGGCTCTTATCGCTTGGTGTCAGAAATAAACAACGAGTCCTCCAAACTAGTCTGTCACAACGAGCTACAAGTAATGATTATCTAGGTGCCTTCACAGCTTTTCCTTATAGAAAGGTAGTGAATGAAGGAAGACACCAAATCTAGGTGCCTTCACAACTTTTCCATATAGAAAGGTAGTGAGTGAAGGAAGACACCAAACCATTACCTAGCCTTAAAAATGACTTTAATTAAACTCCTTAAACCCACATTAGGCATGATTAATTAAAGCACAAATCACAAACATTACAAGACATTATTTCGGGGCCGATTCTCTATCTCCAGTGGAGTCGCCAGAATGTAGGACACAGAAACTGGGTGACGCATGTTGTTCCGGGCTCGCGGCCCGGTTGGGAGTACGGAGTAGCCCAAAGGGGACTAAACCGGAGAATAATAGAGTTGCCACCCGGTGTGAACCGGGGAAATGATTTAAGGCCGCACTCACCCCTCGCAAGGGAAGACCTCAAACCGTTGGGTTCGGAATGGTCCCTTACTTATGTCATTTGTAATGAATGAATTTGTGCAATTTTAACCAAGTCTACTCGACATACATATTGGTCAAAGTAGTCTAAATTCTTATAAAGCCTAAATCTAGGTTTGCATGCTTCAAAAGTAAACTTTCATAATGGCAAACACATGATATCACACAATAAGCATGTTGAATAAATACGACTTAAACATAATGTAAATTAAGCTCCTATTACGAAAGAAAATAACTAAGTCATGCTAAAAATAAAATAACCTTCTAACGGTCTAATCATGCTCGAATACAAGTTTGGATGAAATGAAATATGTGAATCTCTCAAGTGGTACGGGGCATTGTATCCCGAGTGCAAACCATAATACCGTCCATTCGGATTCGGCTACGGAATTTATGTCCGGGTTTCCATCCAATATACCACAAAAGGAACACATATTCCATTCACCCGAAATCACATCATATACTGATTCATAATTCTCATGCGACGAAAAGTAAGTTACATGCTTTTCTAAGGTACTAATTTACATAACATAAATTAAATAACATGCTAAACTAATTTTTTTTTTTTTTTTTGGAAAATGAACATGCTAAACTAATTATTCATGCTAAGCACATAAAATACATTTCCTAAGCTATTATTTCATGTGAACTAATTCAAACAACATACCAAACTAATTATTCATGCTAAACACATAAAATACATTTCCTAAGCTATTATTTCATGTGAATAAATTCCATACAACATACCAAACTAATTATTCATGCTAAACACATAAAATACATTTCCTAAGCTATTATTTCATGTGAGTAAATTCCATAATATAAACCCTCAGGTCTAACTTTTTGTATCGTTCTTTGGAGATGCGTTATACGGCCGTCGGAGAGGCTAAGACACCGTGATCCCACCGGTCCGCTGTTTTGACATTTTTGCTTGTTGTTTCGCTGTTTCGTCCGCCGTTTCCACTTCATTTCGCTGCGATTCAGGTCACCACACTTTGCTCACTGGTTTGCAGTGAATTAGGGGGCTGTTTTGGTGATGGTTTAGGTGCAAGTTGAGAGGCTAAAACTGGGCAGAATGTGCGCTGTTTCCAGGGGCCGAATAGGGTCAATTTGTGCACTGTTTTGAAGGCTAAATGAGGGGTGATTTGGGCGCAGGTTGAGAGGCAGTGAGGGGGCTGATCCAGAGGCAATTAAGGGCGTGAAAATGATGCTAAATGAAGGCTTAATGAATCGTTGAACTGGGCAGTAAAGGAAGGTTGGGCGTGAATATGGAGACATTGAGTAGAGGACTGGGCGTGACTTGTGAGGACCAGGGGCTGAATGGAAGCAAATGGCGTGACTTGTGAGGACTAGGGGGTTGAGCTGGATGCTTTGGCGTGAACAATAGGAAGTGATGTGTGTGTGAACACGGGCAGTGAAGGATGAAGGGCTGGTCGTGACTTGTGATTTGCTTGAAGTGTGGGCAGTGAAGCAGGGCTTGGGCGTGACTTGAAGAGAGAGCAAGGGGCTGTTTTGGATCTTCAAATGCTTAAGTATTTGGTTAATGTATGCTAGGTGTTTCAAGGCAGAAAATGAGAGTTTATATAGGCAAATAAAGTGAGTATTAATTAGGTAGGCCAAGGGTAATTAATTTGATACACTAGCTTTGTTGAGAAAGGAAGGGAAAGTTGAAGATAATTGTGATCTTTGTTGAATATACAAGAAAGGTGATGGAAAATGAAGAAAAGGAAAATTAAATGGTGATGGGCGTGGGGTTGATGGCTTAAATGGTGTGGGGTTGATCAATTAATGGCTTGGAAAATTGATATCAAGGTAAAAATTTGGTCAAAGGTGTAAAGTAAGTTGGTAGAAAGGTAAATCATGTTTGAATAGTGGATGAATGGGTGAATATGATGTCATGGGCGTGGGCTTCTTGGATGGTGGGCTTGGTGTTTGATTTGTTTTGATTTCATGGGCTTTGGATGTGGCTTTAGGTGGGCTTAGAGTGGTTTGCGGTGATTTCGGGCCAAAGACATGCCTCAAAATGAAGATTCAACAAGCGAACTCCGAGCGAACTCAACGAAATAAAACCAATGATATGTCAACTCTTGACTTCTCCTTTCCGACGACCGTTTTCTGCTACTTCCACGACTTAAAGGTAGTGCCTCCTTACGAGACTCCTCATCGGGTTTGGTATGCAAAAATGCAATGCCTACACCAAGGCTTAATTGATTCAGAGGAAAAAGGTTAGGCAATATATTGGATATATTGGCATATATAAGATATATGTTTCGGACTTGGATGTCCACCTACTGGATCTAGGAATTGGATGGGATCCAATTGATCTAATAGATCTACCTAGTTAATTATCATACAATTTGTTGGCCAAAGTCAAGATTGTGTGTTATTTAACGGGATCCTAGCCCACTAGGAAACAAGGTTTCCCGAGTACTCAACAGAGGGTTAGAGTCTCGCCGAAAAATAGTGGGAGGCAAGTATTGAATTTGCAATATTCGTTTAGTTACTTGCCATATGTGCTCATTTCAAATTTTTCGTCGTTACATTAATATATTAGTTGGACTAATAATTAATCGTTGTTTTAATTAAACAGTTGGACTTTATTCAAACTATTTCATTTATAGTTGATTATATAATTGAATTATAGTAATCAATATATTTGAATTAACCATTTCAATTAATAGTTGATTTTATAATTAGATTATAGTAATCAATATAATTGAATTTAACCTATTTAAATTATAGTTGATTATATAGTTGGACTATAGTAATCATTATATTAAACAGTACCTAAGATCGTTGATTAAATAGTTGGACTATTAGCATCAAGATAATTGAAAGATTAGTGTTTAAAACATAATCCTGGGTGAAAATATTTTTAAACGACTTTAATTTTCAAATTGGGAATAATATCTCAGGATAGTCCTGGGTGATGAGAAGTTACTTTATTTGATATAGTGAAATCTCAAGCCTAAGCCCGGAGTTGAGCAAATAAGTAGAACATGATATTTGGAATATTCATGTGATGATAAATTTAGTGCTTAATCCATTAAGCTTGCCAAATAGACTCCTTAATTCTTAATCAGAACTAAGGATTAGATCCTTATAGTATGATATTGAAATTGAAGGATCTTCATAGATCTATTCTTAGATCTTAGAAGTACTAAATTGTAATAGTAAACTCTTGGAGAGTAATGGCTATACTCAAGGAGACAAAGCCAAAGTTTGCAATAAGGCAAGAAGCGCAAGGCACATCTTACTTCGACATCCCAGAAGGCCAAGGCTTGGCCAAAGGCTTCTAGGGTGTGGAAAATGGGCAAAGGCAAAATCATTATAATCTTATGGGAAGATAAAAGACATATCCCAAAATATCTGCCTAAACTGTGGCAAACGGGGTCACTAGAAGCGTGACTGCCGTATGGACAAGGCAGACATGAAGGAATTGAAGACGGGCAAGGCTCTGACTTCAAGAATGTTTGTCATAAATATGTTCATTGCTAGTATTAAAATTGGATTTTAGATACTAAGTGTGGTACATTAATATGCACTGGTGTGCAGAATCTGCTGGTTAGAGGGATACTGATTTCAGTTGAGATTTACCTACGAATTGAAAACGGGACGAGAGTCGCTGTTTTAACCGTAGAGACCTAAGTTTAGGAACTACCCTTCGGGTGTGTACTTAAATTAGGAAACTGTTAAAATGTAACTAGTTTGGCTAGAAACATTATCTCTATGTCAGGGCTTAATCCGTTGCGGGTATACCTTTATATTCTAGAACACTAAAGTGTTTTAATTTATAAAGATGATATTGAGATAAGCACATTAGATGTGAATAACAATATTTATATTTTGAATATAAATAAATCTCAAATGTATAACATGACAAACAAATAGCTTAAATCGATTTAATCAGTTGAGACTTATGAGTGGCATTGTTGTCTGGGACACAATTAACAAGACTCGTATATCAACACTTTAGAAGAGTGGATACTAGGACGGATTTGATTCTAATCAAATAATGTCTACGAATGTAGTTTATTAGGCAAAATGCCTAAAACACCTTTACTTGGTAAAAGTGCAAATGCCACCGATCTGTTAGCCCTTGTTCATAGTGACGTAAGTGGGCCCATATCTAGCCAGGCTAGATGTGAATATGAATGTTTCGTGACCTTTACGGATGTAGCATCGCGTTATGGTTATGTGTTTCTTTTAGAAACACGAATCAGAAACTTTTGATTAACTCAAAGAGTTTCGACTCGAAGTAGACAAATAGATCGGCTAAAGTAGTAAACCGTCACGGTTAGACCATGATGGAAAATACTTAAGCAATAAGTTTCTAAAATACTTGAAAGAGTATAGTATTCTTTCAATGAGGACTCCTCCCGGAATAAGTCAATTTTACTGTGTGTCTGAACGGAGAAACCGAATTTTGTTGGACATGATAAGGTTAATCATGAGTCGCTCTGAGCTACCATTTCCTTCAACGGATACGCATTAAACAGTGCAAAACATATTTTGAATAAGGTTCCATAAAAATTTGTTAGACAGACTTCATATTAGATATGAACATGAAAGAAACTGGGTTTTCTCATTCCTGAAGATTTGGGCATGCTGGGCATATGTTTGGATGATACCAAACTAAAACCCAAATCGGATAAGTGCCTAATTGTAGGTTATCCTAGGGAAACCAAAGTATAGTACTTATACAACTCACATGAGAACAATGTAATTGTTGCTCGCCATGCGGTTTTCTTAAGAGGAATACCGATATGCAGTGGTAAGTGGGAGGAAAGTAAAACTCGATGAAAATCAGAGTTATACTATTCCAGGCACCGATTCCTTAATGGAACACAAATAGTTCATCAAGGATGAAACTATACCACAAACTTCGAATACACAAGAACCGCGTAAGTAGGAGAGAGTCAGAAAATAACCTGGGAGGTATGGGTTTCTGATCTCACCTCATGAAGATGTCAATCTTATTGAGGAATAAAAACTGACTACGTATTGGGAAGTGATACAAGGTATCGACTCCCTATTATGGCAAAGTGCCATATTGTCCGAAATGGATTCCATGTATACCAACTATGTTTAGATACTAGTTGATGTACCGTAAGGCATTGTGCCTATTGGTACTATATAAGTCTTCAAGGAAGACATACATGGAAGGCAACATACAATGTACTAAGCTAGGCTTGTAGCGAAAAGGTATTGTTATCAACATTGTGTCGATTACGAAGAAACCTTTTAAATGTTTCCATGGTTAAATCCATTTGGATAATACTTGCTGGTGCTGCATGTTTCATTTATGAAATATGACAGATGAATGCCAAAACCGCTTTCCTTAACGGAAACCTTTTGGAGGATGTTTACAACATCTTGACGATTTTTTCGCACCAAAACGAGCAAACAAGGTTTGCGAGTTAATTCGACCTAGGGATGGATTGAAGAAAGCATAGCGTTCTTGGAACTATCGTTTTGATGTAATCTTAATGGTGTATGATTTAATTCAAAACGAAAATGATTCTTGTGTATATAATGAGTTATTGGGAGCGCACTGCAATGAATGTCCTAAAAATGATGATATGTCATTTCTTGAAAATGATATTCCCATAAAACAATTGGTGAAAACTTGGGTTTCATGAAAATTCTCCGTAGAATTCTTAGGAGAAACAACCTTTTATTCTAGGAATAAAGATCTACTGGGATAGATCTAAAAGTTGTTAACACTCTCCGAGAACTTGTACATTGATAAATATACATGACCTGGTGTCTCATACGCTTTGAGCATATGGAGTCACAATCGGGCCAATCCAAGTGATAGTCACTGGATTGATGTTAAGAACATCCTTTAGTATCTTAGAGGAACTAAAGACGCTGTCTTATACTATGGAGAATGAGAACTTGAAGTGACTAGGTTCACCATTGCAAGTTTCCAAACCGATAATAACGACTATAAGTCGTAACAAAAGGTACTATACAGTTGAATAACGAAACAGTGAGCTAGAAATCTTCCATGCAAGATACTGTTACCGAATAAACAACAAAAGTGGATTATTGCTGCAGCTGAGTCAGCAATAGAAGCCTTCTGGATTGATAATAATCCTAATTAGATTAGGAGTGGTTCTGTTAACAGCTGAGCTAGGCTTCAGCACAGGCTAAAGAATTAATGGTCTCATCAACGATCCAGATATATACTTCAATATTCATCTAATTTGTTCGGATCATACATCGTGGCGATGTGATGATCGAATAAATCGTATCAGATGATAACACTACAAATTCGCTGACGAAAGCCTTTCCTCAGCAGAAGTTTGAGCGAACCGTACATAGTTCGGGTGTAGGACACTTGAGTGATTGGCTATAGGCCAAGTGGGAGATTGTTGGACAGTTATGACCCATAACATCACTATTTGTACAGATCATGGTGTTGTTGTACAAATTAACTATGTGACAAAGGAATTGCTCTTTTATCATTTGTTATTAGATTACCAATATGTATAAATGATAGAAGGTCCATATGATTAGTTCCGGATTGAGATGATATGAGACAGTATCAATCCACGAAGGTTTAATCATTAATATCCATAGTCGTAGTATTATCGAGATTGGACATCGATAATGCGGAATAGACTAGTATTACGCTTGTGCGTGTTGTGGGAGCATAACGGCATAATTATCATATATTTGGGTATAGGATACACATGCAAGTGTAATAGGAGGTTGTGTTTACCGATGGTACGGAAACAGCTTCGCTCTGGATAGACCCCTCTGAATTCCATTGGTAGTATGACTATGTGTCTATGGAAGTCCGAATCAGGGTAGGTGTATTTGGTCTTAACATGAGACTTGCACCGCTAATACTTGCGACAATCAATATACTTTGGTTTTGGTCGTCCAGGGCTTTAACAGGTTCTGTGTACGCCTCTTCTGGGTATATTGAGAATCGTAGTGTATTGGGTGCGATGTCGAGATGGAAGTATCACTCCAGTCATAGTGGAGATGATGATCACGTAGGATACGAAACTGGTGCTCTTATATACTGCAGTCATCAGGATAATATGACTAGGTCATGATTATCCGATTATAGAGACTAGTTACCAGAGATCCGATATGTGCTTCGTACGGGGCAGACACATTTCCAGCCCCATGCCTTGCACGTGATATCCGATGCTGGATCGAAATACGCAATACTACGCATACTATGCCTGATATAGATCACATATTCCAGTAAGAATATTTCTGAAGAATTGCGTAGGCACAGTGCTTTGCTAGAAGCCAACCATGTCTTGTAAATCAGTAAAAATATAGTACTAGGTACATACGTGTTCGGATAGTTTGACGACTGTATTTACTACCAACATATCCGGGGATCTCATGGGTCGCTTCCCGAAGATTCACTGATGACGTATGACTCGCACTTTATTAATCTGGGATTAATTATATGAGAGATAAAATTAATCTGGGATTAATTACGGAGATATTTTATCTGGGATAAAATATTATTTAAGGAGAGAGAACGATTAATTTGGAATTAATCGATAAAATAATATATTCGATTTATTATACGAAATTGGATTTCGACGCGGAATTGAAATTAGATTTTAATTCGGGCGAACGAGTTAATTTAGAATTAATTCGTTAGCGATGTGAATAGTAATTTTGCTAGGCATAATTTTTTAATTACGTCGCAACAGAAAATTCGTTAATTTGGAATTAGCGAACCTGAGCCCGAGAGTGTTTGCGGACGCACTCGCATTGCGAATTTAATTGCGGCCCACAAGTCACATCAAGCTTCAAATCACTAGTCACTTGATTGATGTGATGTCTAGTCACTTTGAGTGATTTGACAACTTGTCATGAGTGATTGATTGTGGTAGTTGGTTGGCTTAAATGCCTTGATTTTTGAAAGCAAAAAATTGTTATATCTTTATTTGATTTTTGGAAATTCAAATAAGTGTATTAGATACAAAAACCAACCTAAAAACACTCATTATTCTCTCCTCTCACTCTCTCCTCTCTCGCGGTCTTGGACCACATTTCCTTCTCCAAATTTTGGCAATTGCCGAGAACAACAAGAAGGGAAATAGAAATTTAATGGCAAAATTCCAAGAGTGCTAGCACACATTTGGGGTCTTGCGAAGGTGAAAAGGAAACCAACTTGTGAGCGTGGAATCATCATTTGGAGCTTGGAGCATCAATGGAGGACATGACCGAATATTTGGAGGAGAACAAAAAGCCACCTGCCGAGAGCTTCTTGGAGGAGCACAAAGATTTTGTTCCTCGCGTCGCAAAATCCGATCAATGTAAGTATGATTTCACCGTATTTCATTATGTATTCATATATGTTTCTTACTTGAAATCGATCTTGGGACTTAATAGAAACCCAAAAAATACATGATTCCAATGGTTTCTCAATGAACCATGAGTCTTGAAGACTCGTATAGACGTGTAGGTGTTTATAGCGGATAAACACTGAACGACTCACCGAAGATTCTTAATGGATGGTACACCAACTTCAATAAGAATCTTCACGGGTTGAGTAGCACTTGTGATTATTCGACTTGAGATACCTGTAGACAACAGAAATCGACGACGCTGTCCCGGGCTCGCGGTCCGGTCGGGAGTACGGGGTAGCCCGCGGGGGACTAAACCAAAGAAATAAAAATGGAGTCGCCACCCAGTGTGAACTGGAAATGATTTAAGGCCGCACTCACCCCTCGTAAGGGAAGACCTCAAACCGTTGGGTTCAGAATGGTCCATTACCTATGTCAATTGTAATGAAAAGATTTATGCAATAGTATAAACACATGCATGAGTATTTCCCCTAGCGGTACGTGGAGTTGTATCCCAAGTACAGACTGCACTACCGTCCATTCGGATTCGGCTACATAATTTACGTCTGGGTTTCCATCTGATATACCACGAGAGGCAATACTCAATTATTAACCCAATATTGACATACATGAAACATGATAATACATATAACCATAAATAACCGAAGAGAAAAACATGCAAAACAATGAAGAAAGATAAATAACACAAAATAAATACGGAACAATGAAACAACAATAAACAGAAATTAAATGTGAAATAATAAAAGACTAATAATACGAAATAAATGAGGAATAATAAATATGTGACCAAAGAATTTGGCCGTTTTCAATGTAGGACTTCGCATGCCCGGTTGGACGTATTCCACGTCCAACCAAGCATGCCGTTTTCCAGGACGACAAAATAAAATACAATAAATGGTGCCCTCAGGTCTTACCTTGTAAGTCACTTCTCGGGAGTGCGTTGGGACATCGTCGGAAGGGTTAATGTTCCGTTGTTTTTCTGGTTCGCTGGTTAACTATTTCCGCTTACTGTTTTGCTATTTTGGGCTGCTGTTTTCTCTGTTTTTGCTGCTTTTTTGGTCATATTTTCAGGGTGCAGTTTGCTGTGATTTGGGGCTGTTTTTTGGGGTGCAGTTTGTGATTATTTGGGGCTGTTTATGGGGTGTAGTTTGCGATTATTTGGGGCTATTTTTAGGGTGCAGTTTGCGGCTACTGTTTGCTTTATGTTTTTACCGAGAGAAAGAGGGTTCAAGCATGAATCTTTGTTTATTCTTGTCAGTCTCTAGTTGGTTGCTTGTTGTGAGAGATTGAGCGTATGGGTGGTTTATTTGTGTTGGCTGTGAGAGAGAGGCGTGCTTAGGTAGGATGAGCTAGGGTCTCGTGGGTTGGTGTATTTGTTTATTCTTGGTCGGTGAGGGGTAATTGTGAATGAAAGAGCCGTGGCTGCGTGGGTGGGTTTGAGAAGAGTACGTGGGCTGAAGGTGTCTGGTGCGTGAGAGAGGAAGGCTGCCGAATGAATATAGAGATGGGTGGTTTGTTTTGCCGAGAGAGAGATGCAGTGAAGGAAATGAGAGTTGTATGCGTGAGTGGTTAGGGTTGTTTTTTTGTTATTGCCGTGAATGAGCTATAGGGGAGGGGTTTGGTTTATGTCCTTTTTTTATAAGAGTGGGCTACGGTTTTCCTCGCATGAGAAGGAAATAATGATCATGCAATAATGGGGGATATATTCAATTAGTTGTTATAAGGAAAAGATATTGTGTAATTGGTGGGGAATATATTTAATTTAGGAAAGAGATTTGATTTGATTTATTTAATTTAGGAGAGGGATTTATTTATTTTAGGAAAGAGATTTGATTTGATTTATTTAATTTAATTGGATTTGATTTAATTTAGACATGTGTTTTAAATGTTTTATTTATTTTGGATTGGCCTTGGATGCTTGGTTCTTTGGGCTTGGGCGTGTGGCTTTGGATGGATGCGGGGTTTTGGGCCGAGGCTAATATTTTAAAACAGGGATTAATTGAGCGAACTCGAGGCCAAATAGCGAGTTAAATTTGTTGATGTATTTATTTCTTGAATTTTTTCCTTCTGACGTTCATTTCCCGCGACTTCCGCAACTTAAAGGGTAGTGCCTCCATACGAGGTTCATCACTAGGCTTCATGTAAAAATGCAGTGTCTACAGTCGCCCCCACTTTGATGGGACTTATGCAGTGTGTGACAGTGACAATCCTATCAAAGTCATGCATGCATTTTTACTTATCTGGCTCGCCAGCTGCTGCTGCCTGACTGTTGTTCTGAGATGCTTCAAACTGAGTTGATCTGGTGGTGAGGTACTTCGACCCCTGGTTCCCGAACCATGCTCCATTCTCGGAGTGCCATTCCCGGCATGCTAGACCTCATTCCCGAGGCATCGCTGGTGTGATAGTTGTGGTCCACTTCCGAACCATGCTCCATTCCCGGAGCGCCATTCCCGGCATGCTAAACCTCATTCCCGAGGCGTCGCTGATGTGATAGTTTGTGGTCCACATCGAACCGTGCTGAATGTGATGGCAAGGTACTTTTGACCCTTGGGATTTGTTCCCGAACCACCTATGGGCTTTGTTCCCGAACTTGTGCAGAGAGTGGGCTTTGTTCCAAACTGTGTTGAATGTGATGGCGAGGTGCTTTTGAACCCTGGGCTTTGTTCCCAAACCACATGTGGGCTTTGTTCCCGAATTGTTTTGACTGTGGGCTTTGTTCCCGAGCTGTACTGAATGTGGGCTTTTTTCCTTGGGCTTTGTTCCCTAACTGTACTGAATGTGGGCTTTGTTCCCTAACTATTGATTATGGGCTTTATTCCCGAACTGAATTGATTGTGGGCTTTGTTCCCGAATTGTACTGAATGTGGGCTTTGTTCCCTAATTGTTGATTATGGACTTTATTCCCGAGCTGTACTGAATGTGGGCTTTATTCCATGGGCTTTGTTCCCGAACTGTAATGAATGTGGGCTTTGTTCCCTAACTGTTGATTGTGGGCTTTATTCCCGAACTGAATTGATTGTGGTCTTTGTTCCCTGGGCTTTGTTCCCGAACTGTACTGAATGTGGGCTTTGTTAATTGGGCTTTGTTCCCGAACTGTACTGAATGTGGGCTTTGTTAATTGGGCTTTGTTCCCGAACTGTACTGAATATGGGCCTCGACCTTGGGATTTATTCCCGAAACTGCTGATAATGTGGGCCTCGACCCTGGGATTCATTCCCGAACTGATGATAATGTGGGCCTCGACCCTGGGATTCATTCCGAAACTACTGATAATGTGGGCCTCGACCCTGGGATTCATTCCCGAAACTGCTGATAATGTGGGCCTCGACCCTGGGATTCATTCCCAACTATTGATAATATGGGCCTTGACCCTGGGATTCATTCCCGAAACTACTGATAACGTGGGCCTCGACCCAGGGATTTGATCCTGAAACTGCGGATAATGTGGGCCTCGACCCTGAGATTCATTCCCGGAACTGCTTGTCTTTGCCGCTTTTTCCTTTTCTTCAAAACCTGCGAACAAAAACAAAATAAAAAATGCGTGTATGTGACGTGTATGCATGTATGCAAGGATGTATTTCCTATTCCGATGGGTTAGGCCTTCCTTGTGCTCTTTGGTGCCATTTGCCTACAAATGTCTCTGGTCGCCCCTAGGCATGCTTACAGTTTCCTTTTGCAGTTCTCTTCTGGTGATTGCTCAGTTCTCTTTATATCCCTTATATGCGGGGTGGTAGACTGGTCGCCCCCGGTCTTGGTTTTAGTTTTTTTGTTCTTCATCGCTTGCACTCGGCCAAAGTAGATAATTTGATGCGGTGTCCCATACTGTCATACCATATTACTCTCTTTTACGAGATAGTCCCAATAGTTGTTCATATTATTGCCCTCAAAGGATGTTCAGTGTCGAAACCAGAGAGCCTTCAAAGTACTCGAGGTAACTCAAAATCCGATCTTTTGAATAAATGATCTGAACTAGACTCAAAGTGTGTGTGTGCTAAGGGTCTTTTACATCTTGATTCTTGGGTAAGCCAACTCAATGGTTTTGTTTCGAAGAATGGGATCAATGGGTCAAACCAACCTAGATGTCTTGCTCATGCTCCGCAAATACATCTCCGTACTCAATATGATATGGTTTTCTTTTTCTTTTCTTTCGTCTCTTCATTTTTTTTCCAACACACCTACCATTTAAGGTAGCATTTCTCCTCATGGTGGTCCTAATACTCGCCCATGGGTAGCTTCATGCTTATCGGTTATAGGTGGTTTATATTTTCTTCTTTAGAGACTTTTCTTTTGTTTCTAACCATACCACATATCGTAACACAAGTAAGTCAGGATGAACATCTAAGCGAACAGTCATTCATCAATCTGCACTCTCTTCAACTAGTCACATTGCCGACTACTCAGGCTTTCACCGCTAAGATCCTATAATTAATTGCTCGCGAGTCTAGTCGAGATTAACCACTCAAAATATTGGATGAGAGCGCATCTCGCACTTATTATTTCTAAGGTTTCACCCTGAAGCAAAAAATTTCATCATCGGATTCATGCTTAACTATTGAGGAAAAAACTCGAACAAGTAGGTAAAATCAATGTCTTTATTATTAAAAATGCAGGATTGTAATCAAATAAACCAGAGAAAACATCTTCATCGTCTGCAGCATTGTCTTCTTCCTCAGCCTATGGTTCTTCACTACTGTCATCCCATATCCCTATGCAAGAAGCTTGGTGGTTGAGAGTTTGGAGGACAAAGGTTTCGGGTAGGCCGGAGTTGATCATGTAGGTGGGTGGTGGAATAGAGTGGTAGTTAGGTAGAGGGTTTCTGTGTGTGTTGGGTTGTTCTTTTCTGGATCAGGTATTTTATGGGAGTCAATGAGGTTTTGGATCTCATGCCTAAGGCGGGTGCAGTCATTGGTATCATGGCCTTTTTCTTGATGGAAGTAACAGTACAGGTTTAGGTTGATGTGAGGTGGCACAGGGTTTGGAAATGGTCTAGGTTCTAAAGGTTTTAGGAGTCCTTGCATTTTCAGCTTTTCAAACACATTTGACAAAGGTTTACCAAGGTTGGAGAATCACTTATTTTTTATGGCAGCGACCTCAGCAGTAGCGGGCTTTGTCTCAGAAGGCCCCCAATAGTCCTTCTATTCTGGCCATAGAACTTCCTATTCTCAGCTTTTTCCTCCTCAATGTCCATAACAGTCTCCCTCAATTGTCGAAAGTCACCAATCATAGAGGTCATCTTCCTCAGCTTTTCGTAAATAGAGGGCTTAGTACCCTTGAAGATAATCTTGATCTGGTCCTTCTCCGAGGGCCGAGTTTGCATCTTCAAAAGCTGGCTCCTCCAGCGATCTACATAATCTTTGAAGCTCTCATTCGGCTTCTGTTTGGTATTCTCCAAGTCGCAAAACGACAAGTCGATATCTAAATCCGTGACATACTGATTCAGAAAGGCTTCTGCTAAAGCCCTCCAATCATCCTTGAAATTTCTCTCCAGGCCATGATACCATACCACAGGCGCCCTTTCTAGTGACATCCCAAATATTTTCTGAACCTGACGCTTTGACAGACCCACTGAACTCATCACAAAAACATATTGTCGGAGATGGACCCTCGGATCCCCGTTCCCGTTGAACTTGGCTCTGTCGAGCATCTTAAACTGAGAGGGCAGATGCTCCTCAAAAGTCATCACATCGTAGTCTAACAAATCTTCATGTTTACTCTTCAGCTTACGGGTAACTGACTCTACCTGATCCCTGAGTTTCTGCAACTTGGCCTGAGAACCGGCCACCCTTCCCACGACATACTCAGCCATGTCATCACCAAAAATAGGGATGTCATCACTCATCCTGTTCAGAGGCTCCTCACGCCTAACGTTCTCATTACTTTCTTTTCCCTATGCGCGGGGCACTGCCATATCGGCCACATCGGTGGTAAAAGCTTGCAACTGTTCGGTAATCTTAGCGAGATTAGTCTCTAGCTGATCCATACGAGATCCCACGTTATCTGACTCGATCATGTTTGCTAACGGCCTTTTGATGAGTCTTCCCTCTTCCCTAACCCAACGGGTATCTATGGTGGCTTTTAAAATCGCAAGTTAGCATGTATGCGTGCAATGCATGGAATATGTATAAAATGCGTGAGTTGATAGACAAAGGCTCTATAAGTGGCTTCTATAGCTCATACAACTATGGTTCGCATGTGGGTTTATAGAGGTATAGACAAAGGCTCTCGTCGGTGAAGGGTTGCCCACAACTAGGTCTCCCCACTCAAGGGTTCGAGCGACCAAGTGAGCGTACCTTTTTTATACCTTAAGGTACGTGCCAACGAGTGATGATACCATATAAGGATCCTCCGCTTCGAGTGAAAGTGAATTCTCGATATCTGAAGGACTATCAGATGGATTTCTCTATTGAAGATTCCCCAGAGGGAGGGTGGAGCGAACTCTCTTAAATACCCTAACCTTTTAGGCTCTTATCGCCTTGGTGACATGAATAAACAATAGATCCTCCAAATTAGTCCATCAAGGTAAGCTGTGAGTAAATGATTCTCTAGATGTCTTCACAGCTTTTCCTTTTGGCTATAAAAAGTAGTGAATGAATGAAGACACCAAATCATTACTAGCTCTAATAATGCCTTTGGTTAAACCCATTTGTCCTAACCCACTTGTAGACATGGTTAACTAAAGTAAAAAATCACAAGCATTACAAGACATTATTTTCGGGGTCGATTCTCTTTCCCCAGTGGAGTCACCAGACTGTAGACAACAGAAATCGGCGACGCTGTCCAGGGCTCGCGGTCCGGTCGGGAGTACGGAGTAGCCTGCGGGGGACTAAACCGGAGAAATAAAAATGGAGTCGCCACCCAGTGTGAACTGGGAAATGATTTAAGGCCGCACTCACCCCTCGTAAGGGAAGACCTCAAACCATTGGGTTCGGAATGGTCCTTTACTTATACCAATTGTAATGAAAAGATTTATGCAATAGTATAAACATATGCATGAGTGTTTCCCCTAGCGGTACGTGGAGTTGTATCCCAAGTACAGACCGCACTACCGTCTATTCGGATTCGGCTACGGATTTTACGTCTGGGTTTCCATCCGATATACCATGAGAGGCAACATTCAATTATTAACCCAATAATGACATACATGAAACATGATAATGCATATAACCATAAATAACAAAAGAGACAAACATGCAAAATAATGGAAAAGATAAATAACACAAAATAAATGCGGAACAATGAAACAACAATAAAAAGAAATTAAATGCGAAATAATAAAAGACTAATAATAATACGAAATAAATACGGAATAATAAATATGTGACCAAAGAATTTATCCGTTTTCAATGTAGGACTTCGCATGCCCGGTTGGACGTATTCCACGTCCAACCAAGCATGCCGTTTCCAGGACGACAAAATAAAATACAATAAAGGGTCCCCTCAGGTCATACCTTTTAAGTCGCTTCTCGAGAGTGCGTTGGGACGTCGCCGGAAGGGTTAATGTTTCGCTGTTTTTCTGGTTCACTGGTTAACTATTTCTGCTTGCTTTTTCGCTGTTTTAGGTTGCTTTTTTCTCTATTTTTTTGCTGCTGTCTGTTTTTGGTTGTTGTTTTTAGGGTATAGTTTGCGGTGATTTGGGGCTGTTTTGGGGTGCAGTTTATGGTTATTTGGGACTGTTTTTTGGGTGCAGTTTGTAGTTATTTGGGACTATTTTTAGGGTGCAGTTTGCGGCTGCTGTCTGCTTTGTGTTTTTATCGAGAGAAAGGGTCCAGACATGAATCTTTGTTTATTCTTGTCAGTCTCTAGTTGGTCGCTTGTTGTGAGAGATTGAGCGTATGGGTGTTTATTTGTGTTGGCTGTGAGAGAGAGGCGTGCTTAGGTAGGATGAGCTAGGGTCTTGTGGGTTGTGTATTTGTTTATTCTTGGTCGGTGAGGGGTATTGTTGAATGAAAGATCTGTGGCTGCGGTGTGGGTTTGAGAAGAGTGCGTCGCTGAAGGTGTCTGGTGCGTGAGAGAGGAAGGCTGCCGAATGAATATAGAGATGGGTGGTCTGTGTTGCCGAGAGAGAGATGCAGTGAATGAGAGGAGAGTTGTATGCGTGAGTGGTTAGGGTTGTTTTTTTGTTATTGCCGTGAATGAGCTCTAGGGGAGGGGTTTGGTTTATGACCCTTTTATAAGAGTGGGCTAGGGTTTTCCTTGCATGAGAAGGAAATAATGATCATGCAATAATGTGGGATATCTTTAATTAGTTTGTTATAAGTAAAGGATATTGTGTAACTGGTGGGGAATAATTTAATTTAGGAAAGAGATTTGATTTGATTTATTTAATTTAGGAGAGGGATTTATTTATTTTAGGAATATATTTGATTTGATTTATTTAATTTAATTGGATTTGATTTAATTTAGGCATGTGTTTCAAATGTTTTAATTATTTTGGATTGGGCTTAGAGGCTTGGTTCTTTGGGCTTGGCCGTGTGGCTTTGGATGGATGCGGGGTTTTGGGCCGAGGCTAATATTTTAAAACATGGATTAATCGAGCGAACTCGAGGCCAATAGCGAGTTAAATTTGTTGATGTATTTATTTCTTGAATTTTTTCCTTCCGACGTCCGGTTCCCGCGACTTCCGCAATTTAAAGGGTAGTGCCTCCATACGAGGTTCATCAATGGGCTTCATGCAAAAATATAGTGTCTACAATACCACTGTGGGCACATGAGATATCTTCCATACTTAGATGGCAGTCACGTCACCGATATATTTAGATCAAACCTCCGCCTGTTCCTTGGGTGTGGATAAATCCTCAGGGTGTCCTGTGTGTATCGAGATAGGATCCGTCAGTTCTGTGTACAGAGCATAGGCAGTCTATATGATTAGCAATCAGATAAAACCATGGGCCCATGGTACACTTTAGAAGTCAGTTATAAGTGTTCTTTTAGAGATTGCTAATAGAGACGTCGACGAGATTGTCCCCATAGAGATTTGACGTTTACATCTATATCTCTGGGATATATCTGGATACCTGTGACAGAGGAATTATACATTTTCCATGACCTCGACCTGTATGATTCAGTGAGTTTATACGTGGTCGTCATAATTTACGGGTGTATATATTATGGACACAATTAGATTTCGTGACGGATATGCCTGAATCTAGAGAGTCTCACTAATGAAATATACTCGTAGAGCACTATGGCAACATTTATAAATAATACTGATTATTTATAAAGTCGTTTAAAGGTTAAACGAAAAATACATGTGTTGGGGACCTGATAGTCATTTCCTTAATTTTTTGTGTATTTACATTTAATGTTAGATTAATTCAAATACACATTAATTAATTGTCAAATTGAGATATTTGACTAATATCATAAATATATATGTATTTGATATTTATTGTAAATATAATACATATATTTAATATATTTGTATTTAAATAATTATTTAATTGTTAAATAATTAAATTAATTAAAGATATAAATATTTTAAGTTGTGATATTTTGTAAATGCTTTTTGGTTGCCTTTGTTGACTTTAACCAAATCAGTAAAGTTGTAATGATGTAAAGTTAACAAGTTAAAAATTCCTTAAATGAAACAAAATAAATTTCTTGATATTTATATACCCAAAAATTTGGCCAAGGCCATTTTTCCAAGTATAAATTGTTTGTTTCATTTTAGGGTTTGAATTTAACCAAAAACTCTTATCAAAAACTCCATTAATGAAGACAAAAGAAGCTTGAGAGAAAGAAAAAGAAAAACAAAGAAAAACTTGGATTTTAGTAAGTTTCTTCAACTTATTATTAGAGAGGAAAATGTTCCTTGTGCTCTAGGCTACATACTATGTTGTTCTCATGTTTTTCTATTCTTTATTCTTTGTGTTTTTGTTGGATGGAAGTTTGAGGATAGGGTTAATGCATGTAATGTTGGATAATTATGACCCATAGCGTCACTATTTGTACAGATCATAGTGTTGTTGTACAAAATAACTATGTAACAAATGACATTACACTCTTATCATTTGTGATTAGATCACCTAGATATATAAATGATAGGAGGTCCTTGTGATTTGTTCCTGGACGGAGAATGATATGAGACAGTATTAGTCCACGAAGGATAAATCATTAAATATCCATAGTCAGAGCATTGTCGAGATTGGACATTGATAAATGCGTAAAAGACTAGTATTACACTTGTGCGCGTTGTGAGGGCACAACGACATAGTTCTCATATATTTGGGTATAGGATACTCATGCAAGTGTAATAGGAGGTTGTGTTTTACCGATAGTACGGGAAACAGCTTCGCTCTTGATAGACCCTCTCGGAATTCCATTGGTAGTATGACTATGTGTATGGAAGTCCGAAATCAGTGTAGGTGTATTTGGTTTTAACCTGATACTCGCACCGCTAATACTTGCGACAATCAATATACTTTGGTTGCGGTCGTCCAGGGCTTTAACAAGTTATGTGTACGCCAATACTGGGTATATTGAGAATCGTAGTGTGTTGGGTGTGATGTCAAGACAGAAGTATCACTCCAGTCATAGTGAAGATGATGCTCACGTAGGATACGGGACCGGTTCTCTTAAATGTTGCAGCTATCGGGATAAAATGACAAGGTCAGGTTTATCCGATTATAGAGACTAGTTACCAGACATCCGACATGTGTTTCGTACGGGGCAGACACAATTCCAGCCCCAGGCCTAGCACGTGATCATTCGATACTGGACAGAAATATGTAATACTACGTATCTACGCCTGATATAGATCCTTATTCATGTAAGGATATTTCCGGAGAATTGGGTAGGCATGGCGCTTTGCTAGAGGCCAACCTTGTCTTGTAAATCGGTAAAACGTAGTACTTGGTACTTACGTGTTCGGATAGTCCGACGACCAAATTTACTGCCAACATATCCGGGGATCTCATGGGTCACTTCCCAAAGATTCACTGATGACGTATGACTCGCACTCTAAATTAATCTGGGATTAATTAGAAGAGAGAGAGAAAATTAATCTGGGATTAATTGCGGAGATATTTTATCTGGGATAAAATATCATTTAAAGAGAGATAACGATTAATTTGGAATTAATCGATTAATTAATATATTTGATATATTAAATGAAATTGGATTTCGACGCGGAATTAAAATTAGATTTTAATTCGGGCGAACGAATTAATTTAGAATTAATTTGTTAGCGTCGTGAATAGTGATTTTGCTAGGCGTAATCATTTTATTACAACGCAACGGAAAATTCGTTAATTTGGAATTAGCGAACCCGAGCCCGAGATTATTTGCGAGTGCATTCGTATTTCGAATTCGAATGCGGCACATAAGTCAAATCAATCGTCAAATCGCTAGTCGCATCTAGCGTCACATCATTCGTCAATCAAGTGATGGATGTCTTTCACTTTGAGTGATTGACGCCAGTCACTATTCACTGATTGATGGATTGATGGAGTTGATGTTGGTGGTTGGAGCCTTAAAGGCTTGACTTTTGGAAAGAGAAAAGGTGTAATTAATTTTGGAAATTAATTTTCGTGTATTAGATACACTTTTCTTCCAACCAAACAATAATCATCTCATCTCTTTCTCTCTTCATCATTCATGCCCATGGAGGGGCAAAAAGCTTACTGGTTTTTGTCTAAAAATCGTGAGCAGTAGGAAGCCAATAGTGGGATTTTGTGGCAAAATCACAAGTGCTAGCACACTTACGAGACATGCGAAGGTGATAGGGAAGTCCACCCATGAGCCGGGAATCGTTTGACGAAGCTTGGAGCTCAAAAATTGAAGACTATTGGGCGAAAACAGTGAGCTTGGACTGCTCACTGCCGTGAGCTGCTACAAGGCAGAAAAGTTGTTTTTGTTCGTCGCTCAACTGATCGATGTGAGTATTCTGCAACTTCTTCGATTTGTATTCGCACTTATTTCATGCTTATTATTGATCTTGGGACCTTAATAGAAACCAACAATGGCATCTAGAGCAAGGTTTGAGCATGAAAGAGTTTAGGGCTTAAAATTTGGGTAATTTGTATTTGAGCATGATTTGAATAAATTGGATGTTTGAGTATGCTTAATACATGTTTAATTGAAGATTGATTGGATCAATTTAATGAAATAATGTTTGGAACATTTTCCCCAAATATTTGGGCTTGGCCGAATAGGAGTTGCCCTAAAATGTCTTGGAATTTTGATTTTTGATTCATTGGATGAGTTAGAATCATTCGGGAATGTGATTTAATGTCGATTGTGGAATTAATTGGATTGAATTCGAATCGGACAAAAATCCCCTCACTTGGCCGAGACTTTAGCATTTGATTTGGGTTTGATTTTAATCAAAATGTGTTGGACATGTGATGATGTAATTGAGCATGATTAGTTGTGTTAATTGATGTTTTAGAAATATTAATTTGGGTGATTAATCATGTTATACACTTTGGTTAATTAAATGTGAAATTGGATTTTTATGTTTAATTAAATTGGGCCTTAAAATTGGATTTGGGCTTTAGTGTTGTAATTGGGCTTGTTGGCTTTGTTGTACAAAGTCGGGTTTAGGCAAAATTGGTTGGATCCAATTAGGCCCAAAACCGCATCCATAAAGCCCAAATGCGACTTAATAGACCTTTAAAGTTTAATTGAGCCTAATGGGCCTAAATTGATTTCTGGGCTTATGGGGTAACTCCCGGATTGGATTTTGGTTATTCGGTTTAAACCCGAGTTGACCAAAAGTCCACGCCTAAGAAATTAATTAAAAGGCCATTGGACTTTAATTAAATTGACGTTGGACGTTAATCAGGCTTTGAGACCCGTAACGATTAAATTGGAATTTAAATCGTAAAAGTTCATTAATAAAGTGTAATATTTAATTTGGAATTAAATAAATGAATTAGATTGAATGCATATTAAATTGGATTTAATGATGTAGTTTAATTTAATTTGAGAATTCGTACTTTGAGTACTTATTCGCAAAACGAGTTTGACTCGAGCAAAATCAAATCGTTGTTTGAACATTGGATGATCACTAATTATCAGATTAATTAATTTGATTAGATTGATTGATAACATGCTTGTGTGAATACATGGTTGCGATGCATGAATAATGTATATCAGATGGATATTAGATGGGTGGGAAAATTTTAGAAATTGTAATAAATTTGATTTATTAATTGGACTTGCGTGTCCAGCCTTATCACCTCTATATTCTTTGTATTCTCTTCTCACCTATTCCCCTCAATGTAAATGAGGTTTCTTTAGAAGTGTAGTTGTAACGGGTAGAAGTAATACATGTGCTAGCGGGAGAGAGAAAGGGAGAGATTTGATCTAGGATCAATGTGTAAAGTATCCATCCGCATATCATTATTACTTTATTCATATGCGCTTTATTATGTGTTTAGAATGCATGTTAAGGTGAAGGGTGTATGATGATGAGACCTTAACAAAGATAATAAATTGGTTGCCAATTTGAACTCGAAAAACCCTCGCACAATATTAAGCGTTTTTCCTTCCATTGAGTGATTCTCACTCAAGATCCGAGACTGGCATTGGCTTGTTGGCCAAAGTTAAGGCCTTTGTCCGTCGAGGATGTGTTTGAATCACGAGAGCTTTGTTCCATATTGGTGTCTTGTGCAAGTTGTGGTTTGTTGGCCAAAGTCAAGACCACTTTTGTCCATCGACATTGATTACGAAGCTTTCCATGGTCAATGGGTCGCGCTTAACTGGGATCACTAAGTTTGTTGTGCCAAAGCCAAGGCTTAGTTGATTCAGAGGAAAAATGTTAGGTAGTAATCATTGGATGTATTGGCATATATAAGATATATGTTTCGGACTTGGATGTCCCCCTACCGGATCTAGGAATTGGATTGGATCCAATTGATCTTAGAGATCTACCTAGTTAATTATCATACAATTTGTTGCCCAAAGTCAAGATTGTGTGATATTATTTAACGGATCCTAGCCCACTAGGAAACACGGTTTCCCGAGTACTCGACAGAGGGTTAGAGGCTCGCCGAAAAATAGTGGGAGGCAAGAATTGAATTTGCAATATTCATTTAATTACTTGTCATACGCGCTCAAACAAACATCATTCGTCGTTATAAATTAATGTTAGTTGGACTAATATTTAAATAGTTGGACTATATTCAAACAATTCAATTATAATTGATTTTATAATTGGATTATAGTAATCAATATAATTGATTTTAATCTATTAAATTATAGTTGATTAAATAATTGGACTATTGTAATCATTATAATAAATAGTATCGAAATCGTTGATTAAATAGTTAGACTATTAAAATCAAGATATAATTGAAAGATTGACATTTAAAACATAATCTTAGGGAAAATTTATTTAAATGGTTTAATTTTCATATTGGGAATAAATTTCAGGATGGTCCTGAAAAAAAATAAGTTACTTTATTTGATAAAATAACATATTATGCCTCAGCCCAGAGTTAAGCAAATAGTAGAACATAATCTTTGGAAGATTTATGTGATGATAACTTTAGTGCTTAATCCATTATACTTACCGCGCAGTAGACTCCTTAATTTCTGAATCAGAACTAAGGATTAGATCCTTAAAGTATGATAATGAAATTGAAGGATCTTCTTAAATCTATACTTAGATTTTAGAAGTACTAAAATTGTAATAATAACTCTTGGAGGGTTAATGACTATTCTCAAGGAGATAAAGTCAAAAGTTTGCAATTAGGCAAGTAGCGCAAGACGCACCTTACTTCGATATTCTAGAAACCCGAGGCTTGGCCAAAGGCTTCTGGAATATGAAAGGGGCAAAGGCAAAATCATTATAATATTCTAGGAAGATAAAGGACATGTCCCAAAATGTCTGCCTAAATGTGGCAAACGGGATCGCGGAAGCGTGACTACCGTTTGGACAAAGCAGACATGAAGGAATTGAAGAACGAGCAAGGCTCTGACTTCAAATATGTTTGTCATATTATGTTCACTACTAGTATTAAAATTGGATTTTAATACTTAGTGTGATACATAATATATATTGATGTTCAGAATCTATTTTGAACAGGATACTGACCTCAATTGAGATTTGATCTGCGAATTGGAAACGGGACGAAATTCGTTGTTTTAATCGTAGATACCTAAGTTTTAACTACCTTTCGGTGTGTACCTAAATTAGGAAACTGTTATAATGTAACTAGTTTGACTAGATAGATTATCTCTATATCAGTGTATAACCCGCTGCGGGTGTACCTTTATATTCTAGAACACTTCAGTGTTTCATTATATAAAGATGATATTGAGATAAATATATTAGATGTGAATAACAGAATTTATATTTTGAATATAAATAAATCTCAAATATAATATGACAAACAAATAGCTCAAACTGATTTGATCAGGAGAAACTAAATTGTGGCATTGTTGTCTAGGACACAATCAAACAAGAATCGTATATGCGCACTTTTGAAGAGTGGGTACTAGGACTAATTTGATTCTATTCAAATAAAGTCTACGAATCTAGTTTATTAGGCAAAGTGCCTAAAACACATTTACTTGGTAAAAGTGTAAAAGCCACCGATCTGTTAGCCCTAGTTCATAGTGAAGCAAGTGGGCCCATGTCTATCTAGGCTAGAGGTGGATATGAATATTTCGTGACCTTTACGAATGTGGCATTGCGTTATGATTATGTGTTTCTTTTGAAACACAAATCGGAAACTTTTAAGTTTCAACACGAAATAGACAAACAGATCGGCTAAAGTATTAGACCGTCACGATAAGACCGTAATTGAAAATACTTAAGCAATAAGTTTCTAATATACTAGAAAGAGTATAGTATTCTTTCAAATGAGGACTCCTCCCGGAACACGTCAGTTTGATGGTGTGTCCGAACGGATTAACCAAATTGTGTTAGACATGATAAGGCTAATCATGAGTCGCTCTGAGCTACCATTTCCTTCAACGGATAAACATAAACAGTACATAACTTATTTTGAATAAGGTTCCATAATAATCGTTTTGACAGATTTCATATTAGATATGAACAGGAAAGAAACTGGGTTTTCTCAATCCTGAATATTTGGGATGCTAGGCATATGTTTGGATGATACCAAACTAGAACCCAAATTGGATAAGTGCCAATTGTAGGTTATCTTAGGGATACATAAGTATAGTACTTATACAACTCACAAGAGAACAATTAGTTTGTTGGTCGCCATGTGGTTTTCCTAAGAGGAATACCGATATGCAATGGTAAGTGGGAGGATGGTAAAACTCGATAAAAATCGGAGTATTACTGTTCAAGGCACCGAATCTTAATGGAACACAAATAGTTCATCAATGATGAAACTATTACCAATAATCTTCGAATACACAAGAACCGCGTAGGTCGGAGAGAGTCAGAAAACAACCTGGGGTATGGGTTTCTGATCTCACCTCATAAAGATGTCTATCTTATTGAGGTATACCAACTGACTACGTATGAGGAAGTGATACAATGTATCGACTCCCTATTATGACAAAGTGTCATGAGTTCGAATTGGATCCCATGTATATCAACAAGTTTGGATACTAGTTGATGTACCGCAAGGCATTGTGCCTATTGGTACTATATAAGTCTTCAAGGAAGACATACATGGATGGCAACATACCAACGTATAAAGCTAGGGTTTTAGTGGAAATGTATCGTTATCAACATTGTGTTGATTACGATTCAACCTTTTACTTGTTGCCATAGTAAATCCATTTGGATAATGCTTGCTACTACTGCATGTTTCATTTATGAAATATGTCAGCTGAACGGGAAAATCGCTTTCCTGAAAAGGAAACCTTTAGGAGGATGTTTACAACATCCTGTCGGTTTTGTCGTACCATAACAAGCAAACAAGGTTTGCGAGTTATTCGATCCATGTTTGGATTGAAGCAAGCATAAGTTCTTGGAATTTTCGTTTTGATGTGATCATAATGGTTTATGATTTAATTCAAAACGAAATGATTCTTGTGTATATAAGGAGGTTAGTGGGAGCGCACTGACATTGGCTGTCCTATATAAAATAATGATAATACATCATTTCTTGGAAATGATATTCCCATAAAAACTATCGGCGAAAGCTTGGCTTTCGAGAAAACTCTCCGAGAACTAGTACATTGAAAAATGTACGCGACCTGGTGTCTCATACGCTTTGAGCATATGGATTCACAAACAGGCCAATCCGAGTGATAGTCACTGGATTGATGTTAAGAACATCCGTTAGTATCTTAGAGAACTAAGGATGTTGTCTTAAACTATGGAGATAGAGAACTTGAAGTGACTGGGATCACTGTTGCAAGTTTCCTAACCGATAAAGACGACTATAAGTCGCAAACGGTACTATACAGTTTGAATAACGAAACAGTGAGCTGGAAATCATCCAAGCAAGATATTGTTACCGAATAAACAACAAATGGGGGTTATTCCTACAGCTGAAGCAACAATAGAAGCCATTTGGGTCGATAACAAATCTAAATAGATTAGATATAATTCTGTGAGCAGCTGAGTTAGGCGTCAGCACAAGCTAAAGAATTAATGGTCTCATCAACGATCCAGATACATACTTCGATATTCATCTGATTCATTCGGATCATAGATCGTGGCGATGTGATGATCGAATAAATCACATCAGACGATAATCATGCAAATCCCCTGACAAAAGCCTTTCCTCAGCAGTTTGAACCAACAGTACATAGTTCAGGTGTAAGACACTCGAGTGACTGGCTATAGGCCAAGTGGGAGATTGTTGGACAATTATGACCCATAGCGTTACTATTTTTACAGATCATAGTGTTGTTGTACAAAATAACTATGTGACAAAGGAGAATGCACTTTTATCATTTGTGATTAGATCACCTAGATATATAAATGATAGGAGGTCCTTGTGATTTGTTCCTGGACGGAGAATGATATGAGACAGTATCAGTCCACGAAGGATAAATCATTAAATATCCATAGTCAGAGCATTTTCGAGATTGGACATCGATAAATGCGTAAAAGACTAGTATTACACTTGTGCGCGTTGTGAGGGCACAACAACATAGTTCTCATATATTTGGGTATAGGATACTCATGCAAGTGTAATAGAAGGTTGTGTTTTACCGATGGTACGGGAAACAGCTTCACTCTCGATAGACCCCCTCGGAATTCCATTGGTAGTATGACTATGTGTATATGGAAGTCCGAAATCAGGGTAGGTGTATTTGGTCTTAACCTGAGACTTTGATGAGTGGTAAAACTATCACTATTTCCCACTCATTTAACTTAATATTTTGTATAATTTCTTGAGTTTTGTGTTATTTTGTAGATAAATAAAGTTTTAGGACATTCTTGAGGTGATTTGGAGCATAACTGTGAAATTTGGTGAAATTTGGCAAAAATGGTATTTTGGTAATTTTTGGGCGTCCCGACACAAAGTGTATTTTGGTAATTTTGGGCATCCCGACACCAAAATAAAGGTTCAAGACATTCTGGAGGTGATTTGGAGCAAAACTGTGAAATTTGACGAAAAGGGTATTTTGGTAATTTTGGGCGTCCCGACACCGAAGATATTTTGGTAATTGCACCACCATGCCACATGTCAAAAATTCAACGAGCCGTCTTTTTTAGCCACCATGCCACGTGTCGAAAATTCAGCGATCCAAAAAAAAAATAATAAAATAATTAAAAAATAAAAATCAGAAAAATAATAATAAAAAATTGGATTTTTTTGCCTATAAATAGATTTTGAATTTTTAGTTTCAAATGTACCAAATCCTCTGTAAATACTTAAATAAAAGAGAGTTCTTCTTATTTTCTTTTTATATTCAGTTTTATTTACGCTTTGTAGTAGTAATTCTATCCATCTATGAGGGGGTAACTTCTCTATGCTGAGGTAATAAGGTAATACTTTTACTTTTTCTATTTAGATTAATCTCCCTTAAAAAATAACATATAAACTATTTAAAATCTGAATTAATAAAGGATACCGCCATTTTCGGACGGTTGGTTATTAAATTTAATCTGGTTAAACCTGACTTAATGAGGATACAGCCATACTGGACGGTTGGTTTAAGTTTATATTTCTGTTCCGCCTTACGGCTGGTATATTTGAATTTGACTTAATCAGGATACCGCCATTCTGGACGATTGGTTTAAAATATCACAAGATTATATATTATTTTATGGGAGATATCTAAATAGTGAATAGTAGAAGTTATTCCTTTTACCTTAGCATTTCTTTTTATTACTTTTTAACAATTTCATTTTATGTCTTTTAAGTTTATATCAGCTTTAGTTATGTGTTGTAACTAAGTTAAATATCTAGGGTTGTGATAAAATCTAATATTACCGATTTAAAAAAAGGGTTAGATTATAGTTTGGATAATTAAAAGAATTATTTGTTGAGTCATAACCTTAATGCCTTTTTATTAACTGATCACTAATAAAATTGATTAGATAAAACTTAAAATGAACTAGACATATGGATTTTAAGTTTAAAGACCTTATACTCAACAACTCACGATCTTCTTTAAGGATAGATAAACCTTTAATAGATTTCCTTACAGGATAGGATATACATGTTGGGCGGGGGTAATCAATAATTGGAATTCAATCTTAATGAATCTAGGTAATTTAATTGACATAGACATATGGTTCAATTTGATTATTCTAGGTATTTGTAAATGACCATCGGAAGAGGCTTTTACATAATTTAGTGTTCCAGATTAATAATTCAATATTTTACCCAACTATGATATAACTACTTCATCTTTTAATAGATATTAGAAAGATTCACAACCCTAGATCTTTGAGTCTTTTTATTTTCCTTAGTATTTTCTTTTGTCTTTTTATTTATTTAGCAAATCTACAAATCAGATCATTCAAGCAATCAATTCCCTTCTCCCTCAATTAGATATTTGTAAATAAATAGTATCAACAATTAATAACAATAGTAGGAATTAAGTCCTCGTGGGATCGATATTTTTATACTACTTGAACGATACGTGCGATTGCGTTATACGTGTGTGTTTACGCCGGTCAAGTTTTTGGCGCCGTTGCCGGTGACTTATATTTCTTGAGTTATTAATTTTGAAGCTATCTAATTTACTTGTATCTAATTTTCTTTGTTTTTTTTATCTGTACTTTTTATTTCTTTCTTTTGTTTTCAGGTGATTGAAAAAATGGAACATTTTGAAAGATTACGAGCCTTACAAGATGATACACCCCAAATCCGGGAGCAACAGTCTAGTTTTCTGAGGCCTGTTGTCCATCCCAACAATTATCACTGGAATTCAGAACCAAGCAATACTACATTTGCTCATCAGAATGAAATAGGGAGATGTGTAATTTGTGATGGCAACCACCCGAGCGATCAATGTATATACCTTTCAGAGTGGCAGAATTATTGGAATCATTCAAGATGACAGATGAAGAACTGAATACTGAGATCCTAAAATTCATCTGTGAAGAAAAGGTGGAGCAAGAAGCAGAGCAAATAGAGGAGCAATTGTCAGACAAAATTAAAGATACAGTGAATTCAGACGAAACATCACTGTTTGGGGAGTACAATTTAGAGATATTACTCAGAAACTTGACAGAATGGAAATTCCATTCCAAGTCAAGCACCATACAAGACCTCCTGATTTTCTTTCTTTCTTTTCAGGAATCACTGGAGCAACAAAAGTTAAAAAGGTGGCACAAGCACTGAATGAGACAAAATTCTTTTTACGACCTTACCGTTGGAAGAGACCCTTCAAAAGCAACGCACATGGGACTGTCTTTAATCGGACATCCAAAACGACGCTGAAACCTCCTTGACAAATGGATTTCAGTCATGTCTGGCTGAGGACGAAAAATTTAGCGCTAGCAGGGAGGCAACCCATGCAATTTGTTATAATTTCTATTTTTATATTCAGCTAATCAGGTACTATCTTCTAAACTCTTCTTCTACTGTTTAAAGACATTGGGTACAATGTCTCATTTAGGTTTGGGGGTGAGGAATAGTTAATAGTACTTGTTTGTATTGTGTTTTTATTTTTAGTCCAAAATTTTTCGAAAAATAAAAAAAAATTAAAATTTTTTCAAAAATTACAAAAATATTTTGCATTTTTGTCAAAGGCATATTTAAAGCTAGGTGATGGTTTGGTGTCTTCCTTCATTCACTACCTTTCTATAAGGAAAAGCTGTGAAGGCACCTAGATAATCATTCACCCGTAGCTTGTTGTGATAGACTAGTTTGGAGGACTTGTTGTTTATTCCTGACACCAAGCGATAAGAGCCTAAGAGGCTAGGGTACTTAAGTGAGCCTCGCTCCACCCTCCGTCTGGGGAATCTACAACGGGAAGTCCATTCGACAGTTAGTCACACTCAATGACCAGTAAAAATTATTTTTTTATGTTTTTTTTTATGTTGACTAAAAAGGTGAAATTGGTCAGAAATAGCTGTGTAAGGAATTCTCACTCCTGATACGTATTTCAAACCCATTTTTCGAAATAAGTTAATTTTTTTTTATTTCCTTTTGAATTATTTTATTTTGTAAATCCTCCATAAAACTGACTAAAATGGATCTTCATATACTTAGTTGGCAGGTATTATTAACATACATAAGTAACATACGGTCATAGGATAAAATTGAAAAGATTGTAATATTCAGTGCTATAGTTTAATTGGAGAAGCATCTAAAAAAAGTGATGGAATAAAAAAAAAACATCTGAGATCCGAGTTATTAAGTCTATAAGGGTATTTTAATACCTAGTGCCCTAAAACCAACTGGTTTGGGAGTCACTGGCCCAAAGCTCGCTACATGGATCAAAAAGATGATAGAAAATATATATATATATATATCTGAAGTCTGAGTAATTAAGTCCGTTGGGGTGTCTTAACACCTGATGCCCTAAAGCCAACTGGTTTGGGAGTCACCGACCTAAAGCTCGCTACATAGATGGAAGATATTGTATATAAATATAAAAATAGAGAAAAAATCGAAGAAAAAAATCAGAAAATTCAGAAAATTTATTCCATTACTACAAAAAGGTGTGAATTCTCATAAAACTTTAGGACAAAAATATTACTCTCTTATCAACTGCACTTATGACTGTTGTGGGCAAAATGAGTTATTTAATATTTTGTTGGCTGTGTATATGGAGAATTGTAAAAATAATCGGAAAATTTACTTATTTAGTAATTTAAAATGAAACAAAACAGCTAATAACTTGGAGTAGAAGTTTCACATGATTAAGTCACTAACTTCTTTATTCTCTTTTCTCTTGTCTTTTTGCTTTTGTGTGCATTAGCTTCACTGCTTTTTTACTTTTATAAAATGTTTGTGGGTATCATTGCTGTAAACCCTCACGAGACTACAACTCGTCCACTAGGGACACCTAGGGGTTTAAAGGCTTGTTGCATATGCTAAATACAATCGTGATCCCTACGAAAGTGGCTTAGTTAAATTTTATTATGTTATGTTATTTTGCTCGAGGACTAGCAAAATGTTAGGTTTGGGGGTGTGATGAGTGGTAAAACTATCACTATTCCCACTCATTTAACTTAATATTTTGTATAGTTTCTTGAGTTTTGTGAATATTTTGATGTGTTTTGTGTTATTTTGTAGATAAATAAAGTTTCAGGACATTCTTGAGGTGATTTGGAGCATAACTGTGAAATTTGGTGAAATTTGGCAAAAATGGTATTTTGGTAATTTTTGGGCGTCCTGACACAAAGGGTATTTTGGTAATTTTGGGCATCCCAACACCGAAATAAAGGTTCAAGACATTCTGGAGGTGATTTGGAGCAAAACTGTGAAATTTGACGAAAAGGGTATTTTGGTAATTTTGGACGTCCCGACACCGAAGGTATTTTGGTAATTGCACCACCATGCCACATGTCAAAAATTCAACGAGCCGTCTTTTTTAGCCACCATGCCACGTGTCGAAAATTCAGCGATCCAAAAAAATAAACAATAATAATAAAATAATTAAAAAATAAAAATCAGAAAAATAATAATAAAAAATTGGATTTTTTGCCTATAAATAGATTTTGAATTTTTAGTTTCAAATGTACCAAATCCTCTGTAAATACTTAAATAAATAGAGTTCTTCTTATTTTCTTCTATATTCAGTTTTATTTACGCTTTGTAGTAGTAATTCTATCCATTCGATGAGGGGGTAACTTCTCTATGCTGAGGTAATAAGGTAATACTTTTACTTTTTCTATTTAGATTAATCTCCCTTAAAAAATAATATATAAACTATTTAAAATCTGAATGAATAAAGGATACCGCCATTTTCGGACGGTTGGTTATTAAATTTAATCTGGTTAAACCTGACTTAATGAGGATACAGCCATACTGGACGGTTGGTTTAAGTTTATATTTCTGTTCCGCCTTACGGCTGGTATATTTGAATTTGACTTAATCAGGATACCGCCATTCTGGACGGTTGGTTTAAAATATCACAAGATTATATATTATTTTATGGGAGATATCTAAATAGTGAATAGTAGAAGTTAATTCCTTTTACCTTAGCATTTCTTTTTATTACTTTTTAGCAATTTCATTTTATGTCTTTTAAGTTTATATCAGCTTTAGTTATGTGTTGTAACTAAGTTAAATATCTAGGGTTGTGATAAAATCTAATATTACCGATTTAAAAAAAGGGTTAGATTATAGTTTGGATAATTAAAAGAATTATTTGTTGAGTCATAACCTTAATGCCTTTTTATTAACTGATCACTAATAAAATTGATTAGATAAAACTTAAAATGAACTAGACATAGGGATTTTAAGTTTAAAGACCTTATACTCAACAACTCACGATCTTCTTTAAGGATAGATAAACCTTTAATAGATTTCCTTACAGGATAGGAATATACCTGTTGGGCGGGGGTAATCAATAATTGGAATTCAATCTTAATGAATCTAGGTAATTTAATTGACATAGACATATGGTTCAATTTGATTATTCTAGGTATTTGTAAATGACCATCGGAAGAGGCTTTTACATAATTTAGTGTTCCAGATTAATAATTCAATATTTTACCCAACTATGATATAACTACTTCATCTTTTAATAGATATTAGAAAGATTCACAACCCTAGATCTTTGAGTCTTTTTATTTTCCTTAGTATTTTCTTTTGTCTTTTTATTTATTTAGCAAATCTACAAATCAGATCATTCAAGCAATCAATTCCCTTCTCCCTCAATTAGATATTTGTAAATAAATAGTATCAACAATTAATAACAATAGTAGGAATTAAGTCCTCGTGGGATCGATATTTTTATACTACTTGAACGATACGTGCGATTGCGTTATACGTGTGTGTTTACGCCGGTCAGACTTGCACCGCTAATACTTGCGACAATCAATATACTTTGGTTGCGGTCGTCCAGGGCTTTAACAGGTTATGTGTACGCCAATACTGGGTATATTGAGAATCGTAGTGTGTTGGGTGTGATGTCAAGACGGAAGTATCACTCCAGTCATAGTGGAGATGATGGTCACGTAGGATACGGGACTGGTTCTCTTAAATGCTGCAGCTATCGGGATAAAATGACAAGGTCAGGTTTATCCGATTATAGAGACTAGTTACCATACATCTGACATGTGCTTCGTACGGGGCAGACACAATTCCAGACCCAGGCCTAGCACGTGATCATCCGATACTGGACAAAAATATACAATACTACGTATACTACGCCTGATATAGAACCTTTATTCCTCTAAGGATATTTCCGGTGAATTGGGTAGGCATGACGCTTTGCTAGAGGCCAACCTTGTCTTGTAAATCGGTAAAACGTAGTACTAGGTACTTACGTGTTCGGATAGTCCGACGACCGAATTTACTGCCAATATATCCGGGGATCTCATGGGTCGCTTCCCAAAGATTCACCGATGACGTATGACTCGCACTCTAAATTAATCTGGGATTAATTAGAAGAGAGAGAGAAAATTAATCTGGGATTAATTGCGGAGATATTTTATCTGGGATAAAATATCATTTAAATAGGGATAACGATTAATTAATATATTTGATATATTAAATGAAATTGGATTTCGACGCAGAATTAAAATTAGATTTTAATTCGGGCGAAAGAATTAATTTAGAATTAATTCGTTAGCGACGTGAATAGTGATTTCGCTAGTCGTAATCATTTTATTACGACACAACGAAAAATTCGTTAATTTGGAATTAGCAAACCCGAGCCCGAGATTATTTGCAAGCGCATTCGTATTTCAAATTCAAATGCAGCACGCAAGTCAAATCAAGCGTCAAATCACTAGTCGCATCTAGCGTCACATCATTCGTCAATCAATTGATGGATGTCTTTCACTTTGAGTGATTGACGCCAGTCACTATTCACTGATTGATGGATTGATAGAGTTGATATTGGTGGTTGGAGCCTTAAAGGCTTGACTTTTGGAAAGAGAAAATGTGTAATTAATTTTCGAAATTAATTGTTGTGTATTAGATACACTTTTCTTCCAACCAAAAAAATATCTCATCTCTTTCTCTCTTCATCATTCACGCCCATGGAGGGGCAAAAAGCTTACTGGTTTTTGTCTAAAAACCGTGAGCAGTGGGAAGCCAAGAGTGGGATTTTGTGGCAAAATCACAAGTGCTAGCACACTTACGAGACATGCGAAGGTGATAGGGAAGTCCACCCATGAGCTGGGAATCGTTTGACGAAGCTTGGAGCTCAAACATTGAAGACTATTGGGCGAAAACAATGAGCTTGGACTGCTCACTGCCGTGAGCTGCTACAAGGCAGAAAAGTTGTTTTTGTTCATCACGCGTCGCTCAACCGATCGATGTGAGTATTCCGCAACTTCTTCGATTTGTATTCGCACTTATTTCATGATTATTATTGATCTTGGGACCTTAATAGAAACCAACATGTAAAAGGTAATAAAATGCTTCTAATATGTTAACAAGCATTCTAGAGTTATTGACCCACTCTTAAATGACCTAGATTTGTTCTATAGTTATTTCACTGTGGTGAGACTTGATTGGTGTGGAAGAAACTTGATTGAAGTGTTGGATTTAATTAATTTGGCCTAATTTATCCAATTTATTGAAATTGAAAAATTAGGGTTTAAGACCACTTCCAAATTTGGGGCTTTTTATTTATGTTTTGTATTTGGATGTGTATATGATGCATATAAAATCTTATGTTGATTGGATATCATCTTGATGTGTTTTGAACATTAAAAGAGCAAAATGCACAATTTGGCCAAAAATGGGGCTCACGGCATTTGGACAAAAATTCGGGGTTCATGTTGCAATTTGATTTTTGATGTGTATGACATGTTAATATCATCTTAGAAATGATTTAAAATCATTTAAAAATTGTTTCGAAAATTTAGGACTAAAATGAATAAAATGCAAAGTTTTGGGGCAATTTGGTAATTACACAAAAATTTGATTTCTTGTGTAATATTTCATAATTTAACAATTGGATAATTAAATAAATAAGTTTATTTAATTGATCCGAGAAAAGGTTTTGAAATCGGAAAATTTTTGATTTTCCACTATTCCGCTGCGTTACCGGATTTCCGCCATATAAAACCCCTTCAATACATAGGGGATAGCTAGGTGAAATCAGACTCTATAATCTCTATCATATTAGTTCCTTCTATCTAATATTTTATATTTTATTTATTTATTTATTTAATTTTTTTTTATTTATCTTCTAAATAAAGTTAGGATTATCAATTATAGTACTTAGTGTAAGTTTAACACAATTCTTGCGGGTTCGAAACTCTCTTACTTATTTTTACTCAAACTTGACACCGTACACTTGCGGTACGATATAAAATATGACAACAAGTTTTTGTAGGGATATCGAAGTCTGTAGTTGATAATATTTTCACTGTTGCTCGGAGAGGGAGTGAATACTTAAGGATTCTTTACTTATAAAAAAATGCAACTAAATAAGGAATAATTGGCATGACAAATACATAGGGGATAGCTAGGTGAAATCAGACTCTAGAATCTCTATCGTATTAGTTCATCTTATCTAATTATTTTTTTATTTATCTAAATCTTTATTAATTGTTTTCTAAATAAAGTTAGGATTATCAATTGTAGTGCTTAGTGTGAGTGAACACAATCCCTATGGGTTCGACACTCTTAACTCATTTTTACTAAAACTTGACACCGTACACTTGCGGTACGATATAAAATATCACAACAAGTTTTTGGCGCCATTACCGGAGATTGTTTGTTTAATTCGCATTAATACTATTACCAAGTAATCTTAGCTAATTTAGATTTGTATTTTTTTTAGTTTATTTTTGTTTTGTATTTATTTTTGTTTTGTTTTTATTTGATTATTATTATTTTTTTATTTCGTTGCTTCAGTGTATGCGTAGATCCACAAGTCTCGACTCGCTCCTATTTGATCCTAAAATAGAAAGAACAACGAGGAGACTAAGGCAAGAAAGGAAAATTGAAAAGGAAGCAATTACGGCTAAAAATAGAGAGAACAACCCACGCCAGGTGGCAATCAAAGATCACTTCCAGTCGGTCATAGATGATACTTATTCTGGGATTTCCCATCAACCACACAACGCCAATAATTTTGAGATAAAACCTGCATTGATCAACATGGTACAAAGGAATCAGTTTGGGGTTCAGTTGTAGAGGACCCCAATATGCACTTAAGGATGTTCATGGAGATCGCAGATACCATAAAGATGAATGGCGTGACTAAAGAGACTATCATACTATGCTTATTCTCATTCTCTTTACGGGATAAAGCATGAGGTTGGCTTCAATCAATACAGATGGGGAGTATCATGAAAGGGCAGGATATGGCCACGAAATTTCTTGAGAGGTTCTTTCCACTAGTTAAATTAACTCAACAGAGGGCATACATTAGCATATTTAAGCAGCTGGAGACTAAGACTCTGTATGAAGCATGGGAGCGCTTTAAGGATCTACTCCGAAGATGCCCACAACATGATTATGCAGACTGGGTCCAGATTCAGTTTTTCTATAATTGGCTGAATGGTTCGAATAAGACTATGGTTGATGCAACAGCTGGTGGAGCACTATTCAATAAATCAGCTGAGGACGTCTACAATATGTTAGAAGAAATGGCCATTAACCACTTTCAATGGCCAAGTGAACGCACTACGGTGACCAAAGTGGCTAGAATATATGAAATGGACCCTCTTGTGGCACTTATAACTCAGATTTCCACCCTATCGACTCAAGTAGCAGCCCTAATAAATCCATGAATACAACCATCTATTGAATCAACGGCGGCTACAAATATGTTGTTATTGGAAGGAGACACGAGCTTTGATCAAGTCCAATATGTGAACAATCGGAACTTCAACAGCCATAGAGGCAATCCAGTACCTAACCGTTATCATCGGAACCTGTCATATGCTAATACAGAGAATGCCTTGCAACCTTCATTTGGTTTTGACTATCAAAAAGCTGAACATAAATCTTCTTTAGAAGATTTCATGAGCACGTTTGTTACTAATACTTCAGCGAGGTTTGAGAAGAATGAGTCAAGGCTGAACAATATTGAGACACACATGGAAAATATCGGGGTAACAATGAAGTCTTTAGAAACACAAATTGGACAGATTGCATCCTCCATGACCAATAAACAGTAAGGGGCATTTGGATAAACTACCACAGCCCGCCAAGCTATTTTTTCATGTCACAAAGCCGGTGGATACAAAAGAAGAAGCCATTATACCATTTAAGTGGTTATGTCTGGCTGAAGACGTTAAACTTAGCGCTAGCGGGGAGGCAACCCTTGTATTTATTTTATTATTATTTTCTTTATTTTATTTTTTTGTTTATTTACTAGTTTTCATGCTATTTATGCAGGTAGCACGAAACACACAAAGCCCGCACAACCAAAATCTGACCAGCATGAGCCTGATCAACTCCATGCACGGTAGTGTTGTTCTTTAATCTTATTTCTTTATGTTTATCTTACATTGAGGACAATGCAAGTTTTAAGTTTGGGGGTGTGTGCATGTAGTGATAGTTCCTTCTATATTTTTTTAAAAAAATTATCTTTTGTTTTTTATTTCTTGATAGTAAAACATAAGTCTAATAATGAATTTTGTTTGTTTTAAATGAAATCTTAGAAATGATAAGTCCCAATTGATTTTTATCTGATGCCTTGAGTATGTAATCTAGGTTAGACTCGTAAACACTTAATAATAGGTTTTTAGCAGTAAGAACCTAAGTAGTTGACAAAGTGATTTGTTAAAAAAATTGCATGCCGATGAATGACCGTTTGCTTAAATATTCATCCCAATATGCTAGTGTTATGATGTATGGTATGATAAAAAAAATAATTGAAAAGAAATAAGTTAAACCACCTATAACCGATAAGCGTGAAGTTACCCATGGGCGAGTATTAGGACCATCATGAGGAGAAATGCTACATTAAAAGGGTAGGTGTGTTGAAAAAAATAATAAATAAATAATAAAATCGTACTATACTGAGCATAGAAAAGCAAATATAGAGTTAATTTGAGATATCTAGGTTGGTTTGACTTATTGGATCTCAATTTTCGAGATGAAATCATTGAGTTGGCTTACTTATGAGTCGAGTTGTGAATGAACATTACACACACACACACACTGTGAGTCTGACTTAGATGGTTTATTCAAGAACTTGGATTTGAGTTGCATTGAGTACTTTGAAGGTTCTCTGATTACATTGATAAATATTCTTTGAGGATAATGTTATGCATAACTATCGGGACTATGTTATTTGCTTTTATTATTTTTATATTTGTACATATGTTTGAATGACGTTTGTGGGTATCGTCGCTGTAAGCCCTCACGAGACTAACTCATCCACTAGGGTCACCTAGGGGTTTAAAAGCTTGTTGCATACGCTAAATACAATAGTGATCCCTACGAAAGTGGCCTAGTTAATTTTGTTATATTTTTTATTTAGTTTTCTTTAGTCTTTTGGTCGGGACTTGTAAAATCTTAAGTTTGAGGGTGTTTGAAAAGTGCAATGTATACCTACTTATTCTTGCATTCTTAGCTTACTATTTTGTTAGATTCCATATCATTTAATGTATTTTGTAGTTCTTTTATGTTTATTTGTATGAAGCATTGGAACATGGATCCTGAGGCATTTGTACGTGTTTTGGGACCTTAAGGATGCATCGGAAGAACGCGAGGAAAGCTGAAACGAAATGAACCAAGTCATCATGAAGTTAAGGTGGGCGCTGCGACGCCAAGGATGCTCCATACAAAATTCCAGGGGATTTGGCGCCGCGGCGAGCATAGAGACACATTAGGGTTTCCGCAATATGCGCAGAACAACTCTGGGGGTTTTCCTATAAGTTAAACATCATGTCCAAACCCTAAAGGAGAAGGCTAATACACATCATAAATACTTATTTTTATAGAGATCCAAGGAGGAGGATTGAAGAGCGACAAGATGAGACGAATGCAGTGATTTTCGAAGATGAGGGGATTCAATTCGGGTTTTATCTTCTAGTTTCTTTCTTGGAACTCTAACGATTTAGATTCATGACATGTTCTTATTGTTTTTATCTTTAGTCATGAACTAATTCCTTAATTCTAAAGAATGATGTAATTGATGCTTGAACCTTTGTATTATTTGTCAATATTGTTATGAAGTTTTATTAAGTTTATTTATATTCTCTTGTGTTTACTGGTTCTTGTTTGCTGGCCACAAATTGAGATGACGCATGTTTAGAATCTATCGCTCAGAAGAGAGGGATTTTGAATAGGATCTAGAGAATATAACCTAGGAGTTTTATAAAGTTCAGGAGAATCTATAGTTCATTTGAAGTCGTTAACATAGAATCACAAGACGTAATGAGTTGATAATTACTAGATTTTTATAGGGATATCAAAGTCAGTAGTTTATAACATTTTCACTGTTACTCGGGAGAGGGAGTGAATACTTTAGGATTATTGACTTATAAACAATACAACTGAACAAAGATTAATTGGCATGACAAATACATAGGGGATAGCTAGGTGAAATCAGACTCTAGAATCTCTATGGTATTAGTTCCTCCTATCTAAATATTTTTATATCTTATTTATTTAATTAAATCTTTATTATTTATCTTCTAAATAAAGTTAGGATTATCAATTATAGTACTTAGTGTGAGTTTAACACAATCCATGTGAGTTCAACACTCTCTTACTTATCTTTACTAAAACTTGACAGCGTACACTTGCGGGAAACGAATACTGGAAGTTACGGGAAACGAATACTGGAAGGAAAGAAAACCTCTAAAATTAGCACCTTATCGGATTCAAACTCACTAGCCAGCCTCGGATCCGCTCAGTCAGTTTATGTTTCAAACCTCAACCTTGGCCTATCAACCCAGTCTCGGCCCAAATCTATCCACAAGCCCAAAGCCCATGCAGCTCACGCCAACACCACACAAGGCCCATGCACACGCCCAAATATTCCCAAATAAAATAAAATCCCATGAAATTCACATGCTAAAATCCCTTAAATCACTTTCCAATTTAACAAAGATTTGAAATCTCATCCAAAAACACATGCTCAAATTCCCTCATCAACACTTTCCAATTAAAAAGATTTGAGATCTCCATCACCAAATTTATAAGATTATGTTCCAAAATAATTTTCTATGATTTGTTTCCTTTTTTGGAGATCCATCCAAATCATTATAAAAAGGGGACACACGGCAATAATCAAAAAAAAAACCTAGGCTCTCTTTCTTCTCCCTTTCACGAAAAACACACACACAAGCAAAGAAACCTTAAGCCAACAACCAAAATTGCCAACCAGCCGAAACAAACACAAACCAACAAAAATTACCAACCAGCCGAAACAAATACAAACCAACAAAAATTGCCAACCAAAACCGAAACAAACCAGCAGCCCACCACCGTGAAATATAGCCAAAAAATCGAAACAAACCAGCAGTCCACCATCGAGAAAAATAGCAAAAAAAACCAGCAAAAACAACCATCCAAAAGACCGAAAATAGCCCCAAAATAGCAAAAATAGCCCCCAAAACAACAGAAAACAGCCCCCAAAAACCAGCAAAAATAGCAGCCCAAAAACACCAAAAAACAGCAACCAAAAACAACTAAAACAACAGCCAAAAATAATCAAAATAGCAGCCAAAACGACTAAAAAACAACAGCTAAAACAACAAAAATAACAACCAGCGAAACAGCAAAAACAACAACCAGCGAAACAATAAAAATAGCAACTAGAAAATAGCAAAAATAGCAACTTGTGAAACAGTAAAAATAGCAACCAGAAAACAGCAAAACATGAACCAGAAACAGCAAACAGCGAACCAGAAACATCAAACCTTGAAACCAAGCTTCAATCCTTCCGACGATGGCCTAACGCACTTCCGAGAAAGCAACAGAAAAGGTAAGACCCGAGGGCACCCTCACCATATTTATTTTATAATTCTGGACGCTGCATGCCTGGCTGGACGTAAAATACGTTCAGCCGGGTATGCGAAGTCCTACATTAAAGACGGCCAAATTTCTGGTCACATTTTTTCTTTCTTCGGCATTCCGTTATTTATCTTTTTTTATTCACTTTCACCGTTATTTTATTATTTCGCATTTAGTTTGTTATTTATCTTTTTGTTTATTTATTGTTATTTTATTATTTCACCTTTATTTTATTTGTTCATGTAGGTGATTATCCTCATATGTATTATTATATTATTTCTTGTTTATTTTTATTTACATGGCAATAATGTTTATGTGTGTTATTATCCCTTGCGGTATATCGGATGGAAACCCAGACGTAAATTCCGTAGCCGAATCTGAATGGACGGTAGTGCGATTTGTACTTGGGATACAACTCCACGTGCCACTCAGGACATACATGCGTGATTAACCCCCATTTTATTTGTTATTTATTTATTGACGTTTTTCATGCTTTTGATTGTTTATTATAATTTTCATTATCGCATTTCTCAATTTAATATGCCTTTGGAACTATGTTATTGTGATTAATAATATTTATGGGTGTGCGAATTTGTGTTTATTTGAATTACCTTGTATGAACTGCATAAGACTTGGCTATACCATTGTGTGAACCCGTCCATTATACTGGCATAAGTAAGGGACCATTCCAAACCCAACAGTTTAAGGTCTTCCATTGCGAGGGGTGAGTGCGGCCTTAAATCTTTTCCCAGTTCACACAGGGTGGTGACTCCTTTATTCTCTGGTTTAGTCCCCCGCGAGCTACTCCGTAATCTCTACGGGCTACGAGCCCAATAGTGTCGTGGTCGCCGAGCATCATAGGCATAGCGGTAAACCCCGCTTCGCTCCTACACCTGCATTGATCAACATGGTACAAATGAATCAGTTTGGGGGTTCAGTTGTAGAGGATCCCAACATGCACTTAAGGATGTTCCTGGAGATCGCAGATACCATAAAGATGAATGTCGTGACTAAATAGGCTATCAGGCTACGCTTGTTCTCATTCTCTTTAAGGGATAAAGCGTGGGATTGGCTTCAATCAATACATATGGGGAGTATCATGACATGGTAGGATATGGCCACGAAATTTCTTGAGAGGTTCTTTCCACTAGCTAAATCAGCTCAACTAAGAGCAGAAATTAGCATATTTAAGAAGCTGGAGACTGAGACTCTGTATGAAGCATGTGAGCGCTTTAAGGATCTACTCCGAAGATGCCCACAACACGATTATGCAGACTGGGTCTATATTCAGTTGTTCTATAATGGGCTGAATGGTTCGAATATGACCGTGGTTGATGCAGCAGCTGGGGGAGCTCTATTCAAGAAATCAGATGAGGATGCCTACAATCTGTTAGAAGAAATGGCCATTAACCACTTCCAATGGCCAAGTGAATGCACTATGGTGACCAAAGTGGCTGGAATATATGAAGTAGACCCTCGTGTGGCACTTACAGCTCAGATTTCCACCCTATCGACTTAAATAGCAGCCTTCACAAATCCACGAGTACAACCATCTATTGAATCAGCGGCGGCTACAAATATGTTATTATTGGAAGGAGACCCGAGCTTTGAGCAAGTCCAATATGTGAACAATTGGAACTTCAATAGCTATAGAGGCAATCTTGTGCCTAACCGTTATCATCGGAACCTGTCATATGCTAATACAGAGAATGCCTTGCAACCTTCATTTGGTTTTGACTATCAAAGAGCTGAACATAAATCTTCCTTAGAAGATTTCATGAGCACGTTTGTTGCTAATACTTCAGCGAGGTTTGAGAAGAATGAGTCAAGGCTGAACAATATTGAGACACACATGGAAAATATAGGGGCAACAATGAAGTCTTTAGAAACACAGATTGGGCTGATTCCATCCTCCATGACCAAGCAACAGTAAGGGGCATTTGGATAAACTGTCACAGCCCGCCAAGCTCTCTTTTTCATGTCACAACAGTCAGTGGATGCAAAAGAAAAAGCCACCATGACCATTTGAGTGGTTGCGTATGGCTGAAGACTTTAAACTTAACGCTAGGGGGGAGGCAACCCTTGCATATTTTTTAATTATTTTTCTTTAGTTTAGTGTTATTTTATTGTGTGCTAATTGCTTGTTTATTATTTGCATGTTATTTATGCAGGTAGCACAAACCACACAACCCACGCAACAAAAATCTGACCAGCAGGAGCTTGATCAACTCCATACATGGTAGTGTTGTTCTTTAATTTTATTTCTCTATATTTATCTTACATTGAGGACAATGCAAATTTTAAGTTTGGGGTGTGTGTGCATATAGTGATAGTTCCTGCTGCTATATATTTAAAAAAAAAATTGTTTTTTTTTTGTTTAGTATCATTGATAGTAAATCATAATCTAATGATGAATCTGTTTGCTTTAGATGAAATCTTAGAAACGATAAGTCTCAATTGATCTAGGTTAGACTCGTAAGCACTTAATAATAGATTTTTAGCAGTAAGAACCTAAGTAGTTGGCAAAGTGACTAGTTGAAGAAATTGTTTGCCGATGAATGATTATTTGCTTAGATATCTATCTCAATATGCTAGTATTATGATGTATGGTATGATAAGAAAAAGAAACCACCTATAACAAATAAGCGTGAAGCTACCCATGGGCGAGTGTTAGGACCACCATGAGGAGAAATATTACCTTAAAATGTAGGTGTGTTGAAATAAAAAAAAATGAAAAATCATACCATACTGGGCAAGGAAAGGCAAATGCAGAATACTTTTAAGATATATAGGTTGGTTTGACCTATCAGATCTTAATTTTTTAGATGAAATCACTGAGTTGGCTTACTTAATAGTCGAGCTGTGAACAAACCTTTACACACACACACTGTGAGTCTGGCTTAAATGATTTATTCAAGAACTTGGATTTGAGTTGCATTGCGTACTTTGAAGGTTCTCTGATTTCATTGATAAGCATTCTTTGAGGAAAATAATGTGCATAACTATCAATACTATTTTCTTTTCTATTATTATTATTATTATTATTATTATATTTTTGTATGATTCCATGTTTGTGAATGAAGTTTGTGGGTATCGTCACTGTACGCCCTCATGAGACCATACCTCGTCCACTAGGGTCGCCTAGGGGTTTAAAGGCTTGTTGCATACGCTAAATGCAATCGTGATCCCTATGAAAGTGGCCTAGTTAATTTTGGTACTTATTGTATGTTTATTTATTTAGTTTTTATTTTTTCTTTTGCTCGAGACTATCAAAATCTTAAGTTTGGGGGTGTTTAATAAGTGCGGTTTACACCCACTTATTCACGCATTCTTAGCTTACTATTTTGTTATGTTTCGTGTCATTTAATGTATTTTGTAGTTCTTTTATGTTTTATTTGTATGAAGCATTGATACATGGATCTTGGGGCAAATTGACTTGTTTTAGGACCATACGGACGCATTGAAAGCACGCGGGAAGAGCAGAAACGCAGAAACAGAAATTCAAAAAGACTATCACGCGCGTCGCGATGTGCCAATGAAAGCTGCGTATACAAAATTCCAAGGGATTTAGCGCCGCGACGCCGAGTTTTAGGGCTTCCGCAAGGTGTGCATAACAGCTCTAGGGTTTTCCTATAAATTAAACATCATGTCCAAACCCTAAAGATGAGGCTAATACATAGCACAAAACACTTATTTTTAGAGAGATCCAAGGAGGAGAATTGAAGAGCGACAATAGGAGACGAATGCGGTGACGTCCGAAGAGGAAGGGATTCAATTCGGGTTTTATCTTCTAGTTTCTTTCTTAGAACTCTAATGATTTCCATTAGATTTATGACATGTTCTTATTATTTTTATCTTTAGTCATGAACTAATTCCTTAATTCTGGAGAATGATGTAACTAATGTTTGAACCTTTGTATTGTTTGTCAATATTGTTATGAAGTTTTATTAAGTTTATTTATATTCTCTTGTGTTTACTGCTTCTTGTTTGTTGGCCAAAAATTGAGATGATGCATGTTTAGAATCTATCGCTTGGGAGAAATGGATTTTGAATAGGATCTATAGAATATAATTGTAGGCACTGCATTTTTGCATATAAGTCCCTATGATGAGTCTCATTTGGAGGCACTACCTTTTTAGTCGAGGAAGTTGCGGGAAACGGTTGTCGGAAGGGAATCGGCATTTCGTTAAATTTTATCCGCATGTTTAGCTCCAAGCTCGCTCGTTGGACCTCCGTTTTAAAGCACCTTTGGCCTAAAAAACCCAGAACCATTTTAACCTTAGCCCAAACCCACTCACCAAACCAACAAAAACCTAAACCATCACACTTGGCCCACACGCCCAAGGCCCTCAAAATACAACCCAATTGAATTAAAATTAATTAAATAATATACCAAAATAAATAAAATAATTAATTAAGTCATACCCCAAATTAAATAAAATCTAAATAATCACCTACCAAAATAATAAAAATACTTAACAAATTAAAGAAATTGCATGCCTAATTAAAATCAATCAACAAATTTTATTCATAATTAAAAATATATTATTCCTAACTTAAAATATTGTATGCCTAATCAACACAAATTAAATACACTAACTTCCTAATCAAGTCTAAATTTGTCCCCCCTCAATCTTGTATTTACCTTACTTGAAACTAAATCTAATCCCCCTTTTATTAGCCAAATCCCTTCCTTGTCAATCAAGGATTCACCCATCCCCTTTGTCTATAAAAGAAACACTTTTCTCAACCCTAAACCTCCTCTGACCCACGGCAATCCCAAAAGAACACACACGGCCAGACAAAAAAAACAAACCAAAATAAACCCTATTCTATACACAACAACGAACTCAACTCACGCATATACAAAACAAAAGAAATAACCCTAGAGATTCCTCTCCTCTCTCACGGAAAAAAGCCAACAAAAACAGAAAAATAAAAAAACCTTAATTCACGTCCCTTAGCTCTCTCGCAAACCTTCAACCCTAAGCCACGACCAGCCCTTCACTGCCACAAACGAAACCCTCCACAAACGTAACCAGCCTAACCCTCACTCAAACTCTCCATTCACGCCACAACCCAAAATAAATAAACCCTGCAACCCTAAATGAGACACTCACGCCCACTGACCTGATCATCACGTTGATGCCTCACCATCAAGCCTTAGCGCCACCTGCCACACTCAAAACTGCACACACAAACCTAAAGCCCTTTTCACGCCAACACCTTCACGAAAACCTCAAGCCTTACACACACGCCTAACCCTCTCGACGTCACCTAGCACTCAACGCCTGACAGCCCCATAACCTTGCATTCGCCTGCCTTCTCCACGTAACAAACCCATACGGTTAACAACACACACTGCCTCACAACAACGTAAGTCCTTTGATCATCCAACCAAAACACAGCCCCCTTTGCCGTAACTTGAGCCACCTTTCACAGCCCTAATTCACGCCAAAACAAACCTCAAACACAGTCCTTAATCCACGCAAAACAACCTCAAACACAGCCCCCACTGCACATCAAAACAGTGACCCAAAACAGTCCTTAAACAGTCCAAAAAACTGCACTTTAAAACCCCTAAAAGAAATCACAAACAGCAGCCCGATACCCATTAAAACCGCACAAAACAGTCCCTAAATGCACCTGAAATAGTGACCAGAAAATACAGAGAAAACAGCAGCGAAACGGAGTGAAAACAGCGAGCAAAACAGCGAAATAGCGAGCTAAGACGCTAAGCCAGTGAAACGGAAAAGTGAGGAGCTTTAACCCTTCCGATCTCTGCGAAACGCAAGTTCGAAAGTCGGCAAAAAAGGTTAGACCTGAGGGTAATTTTCACACTCGTTTTCAGTTTTATTTTTATTATTTATCGAGTATTGTTCGCATGATTATTATGTTAAAATGCATGTTGTGGCCCTTGAGTAGATAAATATGCATGTATTACGAAATATTGTATGTTGTGGCGTTGGAATAAAATGAAAGATGTGTCAACTCTCGCGGTATATCGGATGGAAACCCGGACATAAATTTCATAGCCGATTCCGAATGGACGGTAGTATGATCTGTACTCGGGATACAACTCCACGTACCGCTTGAGTAAACGACACATATTTTGTTTTATGTTGCTTTGATTTGTTTGTTATTCGTTATTTGAATTCCTGCATTTATTTATTTGATGTGTTCATGAGATGGTATTCAAGCATGATTTAGCTCATTTAGCTGTTCATTTTCAAGCATGATTAGCCATTTACTTTGCGTTACGTTTAGGTTGTTCTTTATTTTTCGCATTATATGATCGAAGTATGTTCATGAGATTGCCGTGTGATATTGCATGTTTGCCGTTATGATGATTACTTTCATGCATGTGAACTTAAAAGTAGAATTATCCTTGGAAATATGTTGCTTAGGCTTGTTGAATTATTGCACAAATCATTTTATTACAAGTGACATAAGTAATGGACCATTCCGAACCCAACGGTTTGAGGTCTTCCCTTGCGAGGGGTGAGTGCGGCCTTAAATCTCATTTTCCCGGTTCACACCGGGTGGCGACTCCATTATTCTCCGGTTTAGTCCCCCGCGGGCTACTCCGTACTCCCAACCGGGCCGCGAGCCCGGGACAGCATGCGTCGCCCAATTTCTGTGTCCCACAATAACCTAGGAGTTTTATAGAGTTCGGGGGAATCTATAGTTCCTTTGAAGTCGTTAACATAGAATTACAAGACGTAACGAGTTGTTAATTACTAGATTTTTATAGGGATATCGAAGTTTGTAGTTGATAATATTTTCACTGTTACTCGGGAGAGGGAGTGAATACTTTAGGATTCTTGACTTATAAACAATACAACTGAACAAAGATTAATTGGCATGACAAATACATATGAGATAATTAGGTGAAATCAGACTCTAAAATCTCTATTGTATTAGTTCCTCCTATCTAAATATTTTTATATCTTATTTATGTAATTAAATCTTTATTATTTATCTTCTAAATAAAGTTAGGATTATCAATTATAGTACTTAGTGTGAGTTTAACACAATCCATATGGGTTCGACACTCTCTTACTTATCTTTATTAAAACTTGACACCGTATACTTGCGGTACGATATAAAATATCACAACAAGTGCCTTAAAAGAATTTTAACCAAAAATTAAAATTAACTTTTTTATAATTTTTAATTAATTAAAATTATTAATGATGCATCCGATTTTATCGATTCAACCAAAACAATTCAACCGGTCGAACCAATGATCCATTGAACCTTTTCGATCATCAGTCCGATTTTTAAATATTGTATTTCAGTTACCTATCTACTAAACATGGTAGAATAGTAGATTAAATTTACCATAGCATGTTCCAGATGTTTGGTCATATTTTGAGTGATATATGATTATGAACTATATATCTTTTTTTTGGAATCGTTGGAAATTCCACCGCTAAACCACCCCTTCCAGACTTAAGCGGAGTAGGTAAAACCCTCGGCTGTCCCAGACTCTTACAAGAACGCACTCCCTGGATTCGAACCCAGGACCTCAAGGTGAGATCCTGAGTCTTACACCATCAAGCGACACCCTTAAAAACACTATATATCCAGAACACATATTCCTAATTAAGCTTTTTAAACCTGTAACAACAACATAAATAATGATCAGGGTTCGTAATTAGGCTAATTTTAACACAAATATGAAAAATATCAAAGTACCCGGAAGAGCATTAGCTCCTGTTATCAGTATCATTGCTGCCTCCCTGCAGATCAAATCTCAATTTCAAAATTATCATAAAATCTTTTGATAAGCATTCAAACTAGCATAACACTGCAACTGCCGATGGTGCTAAAGACCATTTTCAGGTCTAAGTTTGCTGAAACCATCTTTAATCCATCAACGTTTCTTCTTCTTTCAGTGTTTTCTTCCTATCAGTAGTTGAACATAGGAATGGAAAAATTCCCATGTCAGTGGGTGTGTGTTTAATTTTATTTATATATTTATTTTAATTTTTTTGGTTTGTTATTTTTTTAACCTTTTTTAGTAATTTTACACCAATGCATATTTTAATTATGGTTAGGGTGTGTTTTTTTAATTTATGATTTTTTTTTTAAAGGTTGTGACCTTTAGCATCAAATATAGGTAGCGACACTGAAAATTATGATATTTAGCGTTGCAACCTATATTAGATTCTAAATGTCGATATTTAATGTCAAAAAAATTATTGTGATACTAAATGTTAACATTTTTGCGTCGAATGTCCTGTGAGGACGCTAAATATTGTACTTTTAGCGTCGTTTATCTCTGCGATGCAATATATTATTACTTTTAGCGTCGTAAGGTTCTGGCGATATTAAATATATATTCAGCGATGATTTTTACGGCGATGCTAAAATTTTAAACGCTAAAATACATGTTTCTTGTAGTGTTTGTTTGTTACTCTTTTTTGTTTGTTTGGTAATTTTTTAATCTTTTTTAGTAATTTTATATCAATATAAATTTTATGTTTGGTCAGGGTTAAATAATAAAGATTTTATCTTACTTGGTTTTTTTTAATAGAAGCCTAAATTTTTTATTCGGGAGGAAATAAAAACTTGATTAAGGTTATATAAATATATATATTATTTACACTGTCAAAATTGAGTTATTTCATTTTTTTTTAATCAAACTGCATTATTAAAGTTTTAGGATAAAGTATATTTTTCCACTTCAAGTTTGACTTAAATTCGAAATTAATCAAAAATCTGAAATTGTCCACCCGTCCACCCTAATATACGTTGGGTGTGTTTGGTAGAAAATAATGAGGCTTAGTGATGATTGCAACTTTCAGGTGATTTTGCTGGAGACTTTTAATGGGAAAGTGGCAACAAGGGCTGGAGAATCAGGCTTAGTGAAGTGGGAAAATACAACTGGGAATGGCCAGGCATCAGTGCTGTGCTTCATTCTGTATTGTGGTTATATTGGTCATTTAACCTTTAAATATTAAATTCATAAGAGTATTTTTAGTCTTTTCTTATAAAATCATTAACAAAATTAGTTTTTTTTTTTTTTTTGGATAACCGGGGTGTCCGGGCCAGCTTACGCGCACCTCGACTAATCCCCGGGACCTCGACTAATCCAAAAAAAAAAAAAATTTAGTTTCTATTACTGTTGTTACAATGGAAATTAATATATTTTTTATGATATTAAATATACCGGTTAATATTTCTCAAATTTTGAATAATTTCCAATTTAAATCAAATTTGGATTAAAAAAATTATACTTGGCCCAAGTTTTAAAGCATCCAATGCAAATGCAGCTGATCTCGTTCTTCTTTAATTTCTTTTTTGTATTCCCACAACATACGTGCATTAGCTGTAAGCCAACGCAACACTTTAATCTCCATCCTTTTTTTTGTGTCCCAAATCCTGTACAAGGGTTCCCTTTTCAAAAAGTTGTACTCAAGTGATCTGATCACAGTTTTAACATTTATTATTTCTTTGCTTTAGTTTAGTAGCTTTCATGGATGCAAGGTAAGGAACAAAACCCAGTGGGGTTCTATGAAAAAAACCTTTCTACACAACAAAGAAAACAAAAAACAAAACCCTGAAAAAAAATAATCTCTAAAAAATAATGGCACTTAGCAACAATGTCATTGGAGCCATCAACTTCGTTGCCACGCTTCTCTCAATCCCAGTCATCGGAGCCGGAATCTGGCTTGCAACCGAGCCAGACAATTCTTGTGTCAAGCTTTTGCAATGGCCAGTTATTATTCTGGGCATCTTGCTTTTGGTTGTGGCTCTAGCTGGCTTCATTGGAGGATTCTGGCGCATCCCTTGGCTCCTTATCTTTTACCTCGTTGCCATGCTCATTCTTATAATACTGCTGGCTTGTTTAGTTGTTTTCATTTACATGGTTACCCTTAAGGGTTCAGGCCATCCTGCACCTAGCAGGGCTTACTTGGAATATCACCTTGATGATTATTCTGGCTGGCTAAGAAGAAGAGTTCGAAGCCCTTTCAAATGGGATCGGATCAAAAGCTGCCTTAGCTCTACACAAATGTGTGCTGAGTTGAACCAGAATTATAGGATGGCCCAGGATTTCTTCAATGCACATATTTCTCCTTTACAGGTATTTTTGTTTTTTGGTTTATATTTTTCTTCTACTTCTGAATTTAAATAAGTAGTTAAACTTGTTCAGAAGATACTGAACCCTTTATCTCCTATACTTTTGAAAACTTCATTTTTATTAGATTTTTCAGAAATTTAGTTTTAATAAATATAATATTTTCCTGGTTAGTAAATGTTATTAGGAAGGCAGTGCATGCTGCTATGATCAAGTGTTAATTTTGATATCTTCACGAATTCGAAACTTGAAGACAACAACTCAGTTTTTTTTTTTTTTTTTTTTTCAAAAAAAGGAATAAGATTATATATATCAGGATCTTTAAACCTGTTTCTGAAAAAACAGAATAAGGCCGTGTAAAAAAAAGTAAGGCCGTGTCTCCCAATGAAAAAACAAGAATAAAATGCGTACATTAAGCTGTTTGTAGTTTGTTACTAAATATGCTCCCCATCATCATATAAGCCAGCCGGTCCAAATCTCCTGTAACATTTTACTATTTAAACTAACTGGGGATACATAGAACAATGAAGAAATCAGATTTTTTTAATTAAAAAAACAAACATTAGATTCGGAAAATGCAACCAGGTTAAGATCTTGCTTTCAAAAATACACATCTTATTCGTCTTTTTCCTTTATTCCATTATGCTTTATTTTTATTTTTTTTCCTTTTTGTTCTTGCTTTACTTAACAGTCTGGATGCTGTAAGCCTCCAACAGAGTGCGGATACACATTTGTAAACCCAACGTATTGGATAAGTCCCATTAACAATGCAGCGGACATGGATTGCCTGCAGTGGAGCAATGACCAAATGCAGCTTTGCTACCACTGTGATTCATGCAAAGCTGGATTGCTTGCTAATCTGAAGAAAGAGTGGATAAGAGTAGATATCATATTGCTCGTTACTCTCGTTGCTTTGATTGTGGTTTATTTCATTGGATGTTGTGCCTTCAGAAATGCCAAAACTGAAGACCTCTTTCGCAAGTACAAGCAAGGCACTTACACGTAATTTTGTAAGTGGATAATTAGTTGGCTTGTATAGTTATTTTAATAATTTTATGAGATTGTGTTAAAAATATGAGTAAGAGAGCGTATATTAAGATATTTCTCGTATCTTATTTATACGGGGAATTTTATACACTATGTTCGACTTTTTTTTAATGGATTTGAATGCAACATCTTTTCTTTGTTTACTTTAGGTTAGATTATGATATCATGATTCAATATTGAGTTGAATTTTATACACTCATTCATCTCTTTAACTATTATTTAATACTTAGTATAAATCCAATTCAGTATACAATCTTCATTTTAGATTATGATTATGTATTCTTTTTTCAAAAATGATATACTTACATATATTTATCCCTAAAATTTTTCAAACTCTCTCACTGTAGCTACAGTAGCTCACTGTAACTACAGTGAGGAAGTAGGGAAAACTTTAGAAATAAGTGTGTGTAAGTATATCATTGCTCTTGTTCTTTTTTTATTTGATTGAGATATAATTTTTCGTCCGTGATTTGCGGAGGGCACCGAAAGTTGGCATCACTAGTCCCTAAAATTTGCAGACAAGTCAAACGAAATGGGCCATGAACTCGTGCATGATGCAGACCACTTTAGACTTTTACCCTGCTGTGTCCTAATAATGCCAAATGTACTCCAAGCTCAGTAAATACAAAATGAGACCCAACTATTTTCTTAAGAGTTCATTTAAGGTTTGTTGTTCTAGGCCTAAGGACCTTGTCACTATTATGGAGCAACTACTCTGGTCGTAGTTTGAAAGGCATAACTGTATGTAAGGTCCAATTTACATTGAACTTAGATTGCATCAAACACTGAATCTCAATACGCCTTTATGAGATCTCGTTACACTTAAATATTCAAAGTTGTATGATCATCAATATAAAAATATTGATATATCTAGATTATACCGGTATGTGTTATGTCTACTTTCTTGGTTAAGCAACTCATAGATTACTAGTGAGTTTTCTAAATCTAACATATAGATGAAAGTCATTAATGATATACATAACATGATTATCAAAATTACAGCGGAAGTGAGGAACTTACCCCTAGTCATAGCAATAGATTCTTCACAGTAATCAGATCCTTCAAGCCTAAATAGCACAATCCAAGATGTTTATGGATAGAGTAAAAGTCAGAAGGAGTAATTTGTGTTTTAATGGTATCACCGAATTTTTCTAGTCTATCCAACACTATAAGATTCCCGTGACTTGATAGAATGCACAAGCTTTATTATTAGACCAAGACCTTAATATTTTTTCCTAAAGACCATATCAGAACCATAATGTCTTCTCTCATTAAGAAGACAATATATAGTAGGGGAAAAGATGGGTCATTATCCTTACACTTTAGATAACCAACCAATAGAGATCATGAGAATTACAAACTATGTGGGAGTGGAAGGAAGTTATTTTAATTTAAAACTTTGAATGATAAGTGATAAAGTTGCAGGTAACTTCATTAATTAAATAAATTATTTAGTAAGATAAATAATTTAAAGTTTAGTGGACCACTACAAGACACATATACAATATATGTCTAATATTCTCCCACTTGGTCCATCTAATCATAAATCATAACATTAACTCTCTCTAAACCTTATTCTCAAACAAGAATTGATAACTATGAATCATGGCAGTAAGTCCTTTATTATAAAGTATTCCATTCGATGTATTTCAAAGTAATCTCCTCTTTGTGTGAATACCTTATATGTCATATATCTTTATGAATAAGCTTCTAGTTCAAATATCTATATTGTTATTGTCTAAACTTTATGTATACAAATTATATAAGATGATAAAATTTGAAAAATTAAGAGTCAAGTGAATAAACTTCAATACATAAAATACGATATCTAAATTATATAAAACTCACATAATAGAAATGAATCTCACAAGCTCTACATGTTCTTTATACAAATTATGTGGTAATCCTTTCTTCAAATGATCTGCAATAATCAATTTGGTACTGATATGTTTAATACTAAACTTTTGTGATTTAACATGTTCTCTAATAGCTAAGTACGTAATGTCGATATGTTTGATTCGACTTCCACTTTTATTGTTCTTAGCTAGAAACACTGCCCCGGAATTATCAAACTAAATTCTCAATGGTCCAGAAATTGAATAAATAATTTCCAATCCAGAATTAAAACTCTTTAGCCAAATAGTTTATGTTGTTGCTTCAAAACAATATATAAAATATATTTATGCAGTTGAAATAGCATCGAAAGACTGTTTCGCACTGTTTCAGGAGACGACCCCTACAGCTAATAAGAAGACATATCCTAAAGTTGATTTTCTAATATCAGAACAACCAACAAAATCAGAGTCTGAATATCCAATCATCTCCAAATGATTAGATCTCTTATAAGTAAGCATGTAGTCTTTGGTTCCTTGAAAATACCACATCACTTTCTTTGCAGCCTTATAGTGGTCCAAACTTGGATTACTTTGATATCTACCCAACATTCCTACTACAAATACAATGCAGGGGTTGTACAGACCTGAGCATACATTAAGCTTCAAACTGCAGAAGCATAAGGAATGTTAGTCATCTGTTCCATTTGTAAATTATTCTATGGGCATTGTTTCAACCTAAATTTGTCACCTTTGACAATAGGTGCCACACTAGGTAACAATTCTTCATACGAAATCTCTCAATGACTTTATTAATATAGGTTTTTTGAGATTGTCCTAATATCCCTTCGGATCTATCTCTTTGAATTTTTATGACAATGACATAAGAGACTTTGCCCATATATTTCATTTCAAAACATTACGAGAGAAATTATTTTACCTTATGAAGCAAGCTCGGATCACTAGAAACAAGTAAAATATCATTTACATAAAGGACTAGGGATGGCAAAAATCCCTGTGGGGATGGGGGCCCGAAGTATTATGAGCGGGTATTTAGCGATCTTTTTTAAAAACGGGTCGGGTGAGAGTATAATTTTTAATACCCGTTAGGTATACGAGCCGGGTATGGGTATAAGACTTTCTAACCCGTACTCGCTCAATAAACCCGTTTGACTTTGGCTTTTTAATTGTTAATTTTTTTAGTCAAAAAATTAATTACTTATTAAATAAAAAATAGGAAAAACATAATTTATTTGTTCAATTTAATATAATATTTTTCTCTTTATTTTGAAGATGAGATTTCTATCAATATTAATTAATTAATTCATTTCATTTTGTTTTAAAAATGAGATTTCTATCGCAATAGTATTTATTTGGTAATTTATGTATTTTTCTTCTTTATTTAAGTACTAAAGTAAATTTAAACCTACAGTTATTAATTTAATATTTTTATTTTATATATATTTGTTCCAATAATTTTTTAATTGATTTTTTTAAAAGCATAAAGATAAAAATATATATAATTAATAAATAAAAGGGGATAGGGGATGGGGACATGTACATTATTTTCTATACGGGGAATCCCTGACCCGTACCCACATGAGTGACGGGCTGGGATCGAGGATATTATATATCATGCGGGTACGAGTGCGGGTATTGACATCCCCGCCTTATACCCGGCCCGTTGCCATCCCTATAAAGGACTAAGAAAATGATTTTGCTCCTGATGACTTTATGCTATATACATTGATTCACAATGTTCTCTGTGAAACCAAATGAAGAAATTACATCATGAAACTTTAACTATCAATGTCGAGAAGTTTATTTTAATCCATATATAGACTTCCTTAACTTAAAAACCAAGTGATCACCTTTATTTGAGATAAACCCTTCTGGTTATTTCATGTAAACTTCTTTCTCTAATTCTCTATTTAAGAAGGTTCTTTTCACATTCATTTAGTGTAGCTTCATATCAAAATGGGCTAATGCCATGATTATCCTGAAAGAATCCTTCTTAGAGACTGGAGAGAATATATCATGATAATCAATTCCATCTCGTTAAGTGAATCCTTAGGCTACAAGTCTTTCTTTATATCTTTCGACATTATCTAAAGAATCTATTTTAGTTTTAAAACCCCATTTAAAGCCAATAACCATTGTTCATTTAAGCAACTCAACAAGATCTCAGACTTAATTATTAGCCATTGAATATACCTCATATTTCATGGCATTAGACATCTTCTACTATTCATAGCATGCAAAAATGTGATAGGTCATCTTCACCATCAATATTAATGTCAGATTCTTATAGGTACACGATATAGTTAAAAGAAATCACAAGTTAAAGCTATACCAACATCCTCTCAAGGAGGATGTTCAATATCTGGATCTTTAAGAATATTCTCTTCATGATGTGGTTCTTCGAGAATTGGTGGTTGATAATTTTGTGAATCTTGATGATTATCTTGAATTACAACCAACAAACCTGAAGGTTAATGAGAATTGTCTAAACTTTTATCTTCCTTAAAAACTAAGTTTTGAGGTTGACTACTGTAAACACTTATTGGTGTGTAGTCCTAGGTATTATGGTGTATTCACTTGGTCTACTGGATCCTTGAGTGGGGAGACCTAGTTATGGACAATCATTTATATCATTAGGTATAGAAAAAGTGAATTCACTCGGTCGATCTAACCCTTGAGTAGAGAGATCTAGATTTAGACAATCCTTTATATTCTTAAGTATAGAAAAGGTGCATTCACTTGGTCAATCTAACCCTTGAGTAGGGAGACCTAGTTGTGGGAAACCCTTCGCCTATAAGAGCCTAAGCCTTACCATTTTAACCCCACATGAAAACTGATAGGTGTTATCCTATAGAAGCTTCCTTTATGCTTGTGTTTGGGCCCCCAATCATTTGAAGTCGTTTGGACCCTTTACCGTGGGGTGTAAATTTGTTGGGACTTTTCAACTGGGATAAGTTTACATTTTCATGATAATTGGGTCAAATGCTTTGAAATGATAGCGGGCCACCATGTATGAAAAAACCTCATTGGGCCTGAAATGTTTGATTATAATCCAAATGAGCTAAAACATGAGTCTGATACTCGTATTGGCTTTCATCTAGCAATGATATGCCTTATTTTACCCATTTGGATATTCCTAAACATTCTAAGTCCATCCCAAAATAGTCGAGATTACTAAGGATCCAATCCGTCATTTTCAGACAATGGCACGATCCCCATATTAGGCTTGGATATTTTTATAAATGGGCGGTCTTGTAGGCACTGCATTTTTGCATGTAAGTCCCGATGATGAGTCTCATTTGGAGGCACTACCTTTTAAGTCGCGGAAGTACCGGGAAACGGTCGTCGGAAGGGAAAAGTCAAGAATTGACGCTTTTGACTTGATTCGCTTGCTTAGTCTCGGGTTCTCTAGTTGGATTTCCGTTTTAAAACTTAACCTTGGCCCAAAACCCTCGCAAGCCAAACACCAAGCCCTTAGCAACAAACCCCCGCACCCATCCTAAGCCCATCTCACCCAAGCCCAATCCAAGAAATAATTAAAACATGTCACAAATTAAATTAAAACCGATTAAATTGAAATTAAATTAAATTGAAATCTAATTAAATTAAATTCCTAATCTAAAAAATCACATACCAAATTAAAATAAATCAAATAAAATATAAAATATATCCATACCTAAATAAAACAAATCAAATAAACCTATTCCTAATTTAAACAAGTCATGTCCCCCAATTAAAATATATGTTTTCCTTGTAAGACACTAATTGATTTCTTTCCCTAGTCAAAAACCCATGCACAACCCAAACCCTAGCATGCAACTATAAAAATAAAGCAAATAAACCTTAAGACGATAGCCTCTCATCTCTCTCTCTCTCGGCAGTGACCAAAACAAAATAAAGCAAATAAACCCTAAGACAATAGCCTCTCATCTCTCTCTCTACCCTCTGATCACGTAACAAAAACCCACGCACCTGCACCATTCAATCACTTCACAATCTAGTCCTTACACTCCATAACCTCTCCAAAAATATTAGCCTTCACGCATCAACATATAGCCCTCGCCCAGCAGCCACAGACCTTCACGCATAGCCAAACAACAAATGCACAGGCCCTGCCAACTCCCTCTCAAAAACACCAACCAGCCACCCTTCTCGGCCTATGACGTGAAAAAACAAAAAATAAACACACGCACTCAGCATCCGTAAACCAACAAACACGCATCCCCATAAACTAAAATAAATATCCAATTCAGACCTCTCTCAAACGGTGACAAGCCAACAAAACAGCAGCCCTTCACGACCTCAGCTCTCGCCTCTCTCACGCACAAACCTATCGCCTCTCACAAGCCAACAGCCACCTGCCCTCACATTGCCCTTCACGCCGAGCCAATAATAGCACACAAAAAATGGAAAAATAGCCTTCAACACAGCACGTAATCAACCCTCCAAAATAGCCCATGAATCACCTAAAATAGTAACAAAAAAACTGCACTTTAAACCCCCAAAATAGTAGCCAAAAACTGCACTTTAGAATCCTTAAAAACAGCAGCAAAACAATAGTAAAACAGAGGAAACAGCGACCCAAAACAGTACAACATCGAAGGAAAATAGAAAATCAGTAAGCCGGAAGAGTTACGGAGTTTTAGCCCTTCCGACCACCGTGTAACGCACGTCCGAGAGTCGACATAAAAGGTTAGACCTGAGGGCATTTTTCCTTATTTAATTTTTCATTTATATTTTGATTGTTTATTGAATTTTCTTCGCATGAGAGTCGTTAATTGATGTGTGTTGTGGCCCTTGAATGAATGGAAGACGTGTCGTCTCTTGTGGTATATAGGATGGAAACCCAGACGTAAATTCTGTAGCCGAATCCGAATGGACGGTAGTACGGTCTGTACTTGGGATACAACTCCACGTACCACTTGAGCAAACGGCACATATTCCGATTTATGTTACCTTGTTTGTTTATTTTCCATATTTTTATTCCGCCATTTAATTTTTGTACGATTATTTGTTTGTGTATTGATGATGTGATGCGTATGGGCTTAGTATGTTAGTCTAAAGGTTCTCCATTTGAGAAAAGAAAAGTCTAAAAGACTACCTTTACGATAATACTTTGCCGCGCAAGACAAAATATGTTTGATTAAATGTGACATATGTTTAATCAAATATACGAAGTCATATATCGTTGTATTTACTTTTTATGCATTGTGATGTGATGCGCATGGGTTTAGTATGTTGGTCTAAAGGTTTTCTATTTGAGAGAAGAAAAGCCTAAAAGGCTACCTTTACGATAATACTTTACCGCGCCGGACAAAGTGTGTTTGATTAAATGTGATATATGTTTAATCGAATATACAAAGTCCTATATCGTTGTCTTTATTTTATGTATTGTAATGTGATGCGCATGGGCTTAGTATGTTGGTCTAAAGGTTCTCTATTTAAGAGAAGAAAATCCTAAAAGGCTACCTTCATGACAATATTTTGCCGCGCCTTTTATTATTCAGTTATTTGTTTTATGTATGACATCTCCTTGCATAACCATGCATCATATTGCATTGCGCATGGGCTTAGTGTGATTGGTTTAAAGGTTCTTTATTTGAGGGAAGAAAAAGCCTAAAAGGCTACATTTATGACAATACTTTGCCGCGCCCTTTATTCCACAATTTGCTTTATGACATTTCCTTGCATAATCATGTATCATGTTGCATTGCGCATGGGCGAATCAAGTTGGATTAAAGGTCCTCCATTTTGAGGGATTAGAAAAGCCTAAGGGCCACCTTTGCCATGAAGATTCACCGCGCTGGACAAAGTACGTTCGATTGAACGCGAGATATGTTTAATCAGACATTTGAAGTCCTATATAGATGTAGGGCATATATTGCATCTCTTTTCTTTCACTCTTATTAGCTATCTTCTTTTGCATCACATCATGGCATGTTTTGTTTAATGTACGGTTACATCTTTAGTTGCCTCTTTACATGTTGCACTTAATTGCCTCTTTGATTGTCTCTTTACATTATGCACTTAATTGTGGTCTCTTTCATTATGTATGCTTCTTTGTTTATGTTTCTTTCGTATTAGTTAATATGATATGTTTATGAGATTGTATGCTCACCGTTACTCCGATTTATTTTTAAGCATGCAAACTTAGACATAGGTTCTATGCAAATTTAGATGTAAACTTTATTTTCATGCATGTGAACTTAGGATTAGAGTACACTTGGAAATATATGTTGCTTAGGCTTGGTTAGATTATTGCACAAATCTTTTCGTTACAAGTGGCATAAGTAATGGACCATTCCGAACCCAACGGTTTGAGGTCTTCCCTTGCGAGGGGTGAGTGCGGCCTTAAATCACATTTTCCTGGTTCAAACCGAGTGGCGACTCCATGTTATTTCTCCGGTTTAGTTCCCCCGCGGACTATTCCGTACTCCCAACCGGGCCGTGAGCCCGGAACAACGTCATCCACATATGTGTCCTACAGTCTGGCGACTCCACTGGGGATAGAGAATTGGCCCCGAAATAATGTCTTGTAATGTTTAGATTTGTGCTTTAATTAACCGTGTCCACAGTGGTTAAAAAAGAGGGTTTGATCAAAGACATTTTAAGGCTAGGTGATGGTTTGGTGTCTTCCTTCATTCACTACCTTTCTATAAGGAAAAACTGTGAAGGCACCTAGATAGTCATTACCCTTAGCCTGGTGTGACAGACTAATTTGGAGGACTTGTTGTTTATTCCTGTCACCAAGCGATAAGAGCCTAAGAGGCTTGGGTATTTAAGAGAGTTCGCTCCACCCTCCCTCTGGGGAATCTACAACAAGAAATCCATTTGACAGTTAGTCACACGCTATGACTCGTTGGCACGTACTTTAGGGTATAAAAAATGTGTGCTCACTTGGTCGCTCGAACCTTTGAGTGGGGAGACCTAGTTGTGGGCAATCCTTCACCAGCGAGAGTCTTTGTCTATACTCCCACGAACCCACGCGTAGACCGGGGTTGTATGGCCTATAGCAACTATTTCCTTGTACTTGTGGACCATCCTCATTTGGATGCAGTTGGACTTCTTGTCAGAAATGCGAACTTGTTGAGCCATTTAAACTGGGACGAGTTCGTATCCTATGACAATTGAGCCCAAAGCTTCCGAAATGTCGATGGGCCACTCTGTAGGAATTATTGTTTTATGCTTGAATTATCTCTTTATGCTTGTATTTGGGACCATTGTCATTTGGACTCAGTTGGACTTCTTGTCAGAAATGCGAACTTGTTGGGCCATTTAAACTGGGACGAGTTCATATCCTATGACAATTGGGCCAAAAGTTTCTAAAATGCCAATGGGACCATCCTGCATTTAGGCTCTTCATCATTTGAAGTAGTTTAGCCATGTTATCGTAAAAGTGTAAACTTGTTGGGCCTTTTCAACTGGGACAAGTTTGCACCACACAATAATATGATTGAATGCTTTAAAAGGACAAAAGGCCAACTTATATATATCACACGCATCTCATGCACCTCATGCATACATGAATCATGCTAACCCTTATGTTCTGAAAGCCATCGTAGATTCCCGTTGGGTTAGAGAAGAGGGAAGACTCACCAAGAGGCCAATAACAAATATGAGTGGATCAGAAAATGAGATATCTCGCGTAGATCAGCTGGAGAATGGTTTCGCTAAGATTACCGAACAGTTGCAAGCCTTGACTACTGCCATGGCAAATATGGATGTGCCCCGTGCTGGGGGAAACTCTGAGAATGTAAGACGTGAGGAGCCTCCGAATAGGTTGGGGGATGACATCCCCGCTTTTGATGATGATATGGCTGAATATGCCGCTGGGAGAATAGCCGGGTCTCAGGCCGAGATACAGAAACTCCGTGACCAGGTAGAGTCAGTTACCCGTAAGATGAAGGGTAAGGACGAAGACTTACTAGACTATGAGACGATGACCTTTGAGGAACAGCTGCCGGCTCAGTTTAAAATGCCCGACATGGCCAAATTTAATGGGAATGGGGACCCGAGGCTCCATCTTCGGCAATATGTCTCGGTAATGAGTTCAGTGGACCTGTCACAGCACCAAGTTCAGAAGATGTTCTGAATGTCACTCGAGGGGGCACCTGTGGTTTGGTATCACAGCCTTGAGAAAAAGGTTAAAGAAGATTGGAGGGAGTTGGCTGATGCCTTCCTGAAGCAGTATGTTACAGACCTGGAGATCGATCTGTCACTCCGTGATTTGGAGAATACTAAGCAAAAGCCGGAGGAGAGCTTCAAAGACTATGTAGACCGCTGGAGAGGTCAGGTTTTGAAAATACAGACTCGGCCCTCGGAGAAGGACCATATAAAGATGATTGTTAAGGGTACTAAGCCCTCCATCTATAACAAGCTGAGGAGGATGACTTCCCTGATTGCGGATTTCCAACAGCTGAGGGAAACTATCATGGACATTGAAGAAGAGGAAGCCGAGAACCGGAAGTTTTATAGCCAGAATATGAGGAATTTTGGGGGGAATTCTGAGACCAAGCCTGCTATTGCCGAGGTTGCTGCCATCAAAAACCGGCGTTTCTCCAACCTGGGTAGACCCTTGTCCAAAGTGCTTGAGAAGCTGACCAGGTAAGGACTCTTAAAACCTTTGGAACCTAGGCCATTTCCAAACCATGTGCCACCGTACCTCAACCTAAACCTGTACTGTCACTTCCATCAAGAAAAGGGCCATGACACTGACAACTGCCCTCGCCTTAGGCATGAAATCCAAAACCTCATCGATGCTCATAAAATACCCAACCCAGAAAAAGAACATCCAAACACACACACCAATCCTCTACCAAATTATCACTCTGTTCCCCACCCACCTATATGATCAACTCCGGCCTACCTGAGAGCTTCGTCCTCAAGCTCTCAACCACCCAGCTTCTTTCATGGGGATATGGAATGACAACGGTGAAGAACCATAGGCCGAGGAAGAAGGCAATGTTGCGAATAATGAAACTGTTCTTTCTGGTTTATTTCCTGCATTTTTAATAAAGACATTGACTTCGTCTATCTGTTTGAATGTTTTCCTGAATAATAATAAAAAAGTTCACTTCGCTTACTTGTCTGAGTCTCTTTCGTTCAACCTACACAATATGAGTATATTTGACAAAAGTATTCAACCCTGATACCACGATATTCAGTGACATTCAAAACACGGGGAATTCCCGAAAGCAGCAAACAGAAAAGATAGGATGGTCATTCAGAAATTGGGAAATGGGGCAGTGACTATCAGACTGAGAAAGGAATGAGTTCACCGAATCGATCAATATGGATAGATTGAAGCAGTACTTTGCCTGAAGGAGAGAAGACTAAGCAGTCATCAAGAGAATTGACAGAAGACCTAACCCGACGGGATATGAACATTAATGCATGCATACACGTAACACATTTTGCATCCTTTTGTGTTTGTTTTGTTTTGTTTTGTTTTGTGTTCACAGGTTTTGAAGAAGAAAATAGAAAGCGGCAAAGAACAAGCTAATCAGAAACGGTAAAAAGCACAGTATCGGATTCGGGTAATAATCCCAGGGTTGAAGCCCATTTGAGTTTGAGTTTTGGGAATGGATCTCAAGGGGCAGAGCCCGCATTTTTGACAAAAGAAAGGTAGAATGCCGTGGAATGAATGAATGAGTGAAAAAAAGGAGTGAGAAATAAGTCTTTGATAGTTAGACATATGTCCGGTGATGACACTAATTGTTGTAGGGAGAAGCCTCAAAAATGATAAGTGCGAGACATGCTCTCGTTCGGTACCCTGAATAGATTGATCTTGGCTAGAGTCACGAACACTTGATCACGGGATCTCAGCAGTAGAAACCTGAGTGGTTAGTGAGGTGACTAGTTGAAGAGATGATGGATCGGTGAATGACCATTTGTCTGGATGTCCGCCCTGGTTTGCTTACGCTATGATACATGATATGGTCGGAAATAAAGAAAAAAGTATCTGCAACGAAAAGAAAAGAAAAATAGACCGCCTATAACCGATAAGCGTGAAGCTACCAATGGGCGAGTATTAGGACCACCATGAGGATAAATGCTACCTTAAAGGGTAGGTGTGTCAAAAAAAAAAGAAAAAGAGAAAGTTCAAAATGAAAAGAAAGAAAATAAAGAGAAAAGAAGAAGAAGAAGAAGAAGACCATATCATGTTGAGTATGTCGAAGTAATCACAGAGAGTGATCAAGACATCTAGATTGGTTAGACCCACTGATCCGATTCTCCGAAGCGAAATCATCAAGTTGGCCTACTTAAGGGTTAATCTGCGAAAAAGCCTTAGCACACACACACTAGGAGTCTAGTTCAGATCACATATTCAGACGTTCGGAGTTGAGTGTATCGAGTACTTTGAAGGTTCTCAGGTTCCGACATGAAGCATTCGTTGAGGACAAAAATATGTCCAGCTATCAAGATTATCTCGTGAGAGACAGTGCGAAATGTTGAGATGAATTATCACATTACTAGTAGTAGTCTGGCCGGGTATGGCACTCTGGGGGCGAGGCCCACATTAGTTTCAGTATCGATCTCGCCGGGTATGGCATTCTAGGGGGGCGAAGCCCACATTAGCATCAGCATCAGTTTTGCCGGTTATGGCACTCCGGGTATGGAGACACATCGACATCAGTATCAGTTTTGGGATGAGTCCCAGGGTCAAAGCCCACATTCAGTACAGTTCGGGAATAAAGCCCACATTCAGTACAATTCAGGAACAAAGCCCACAGTCAGCTCAGTTCAGGAATAAAGCCCACATTCAGTACAATTCAGGAACAAAGCCCACAATCAGCTCAGATCGGGGATAAAGCCCACATTCAGTACAATTCAGGAACAAAGCCCACAGTCAGCTCAATTCGGGAATAAAGCCCACATTCAGTACAATTCAGGAACAAAGCCCACAGTCAGCTCAGATCGGGGATAAAGCCCACATTCAGTACAATTCAGGAACAAAGCCCACAGTCAGCTCAGATCGGGGATAAAGTCCACATTCAGCACAGTTCGGGAATACAGCCCAGGAGAATAAAGCTCTCTCTCAGCACAGTTCGGGAACAAAACCTAGGGGAATAAAGCCCTATCTTGACACAGTTCGAGAATACAGCCTAGAGGAATAAAGCCCTCTCTCAGCACAGTTCAGGAATACAGCCCAGGGGAATAAAGCCCTCTCTCAGCACAGTTCGGGAACAAAGCCTAGGGGAATAAAGCTCTATCTTGACACAGTTCGGGAATACAGCCCAGAGGAATAAAGCTCTCTCATAGCACGGTTCGGGAACAAATCCCAAAGGTCAAAGTATCTCAGCACAACAGGCAAGTCAAGTGGCAGCTAGCGAGCCAGGTAAGTAAAAATGCATTGCATGTACTTTGATAGGATTGTCATTGTCACACACTGCACAAGTCCCATCAAAGTGGGGGCGACTGTAGGCACTGCATTTTTGCATGTAAGTCCCGATGATGAGGCTCATTTGGAGGCACTACCTTTAAGTCGCGGAAGTTGCGGGAAACGGTCGTCGGAAGGGAAACGTCAAGAATTGACGCTTTTGACTTGATTCGCTTGCTTAGTCTCGGGTTCTCTAGTTGGATTTCCATTTTAAAACTTAACATTGGCCCAAAACCCTCGCAAGCCACACACCAAGCCCTTAGCAACAAACCCCCACACCCATCCTAAGCCCATCTCACCCAAGCCCAATCCAAGAAATAATTAAAACATGTCACAAATTTAAATTAAAACCAATTAAATTGAAATTAAATTAAATTAAAATCTAATTAAATTAAATTCCTAATCTAAAAAATCACATACCAAATTAAAATAAATCAAATAAAATATAAAATATATCCCTACCTAAATAAAACAAATCAAATAAACCTATTCCGAATTTAAACAAGTCATGTCCCCCAATTAAAATATATGCTTTCCTTGTAAGACACTAATTGATTTCTTTCCTTATTCAAAAACCCATGCACAACCCCAACCCTAGCATGCAACTATAAAAATAAAGCAAATAAACCCTAAGACGATAGCCTCTCATCTCTCTCTCTCTCTCTCTCTCTCTCTCTCTCTCTCTCGGCAGTGACCAAAATAAAATAAAGCAAATAAAACCTAAGACAATAGCCTCTCATCTCTCTCTCTACCCTCTGATCACGTAAGAAAAAGCCACGCACCTACACCCTTCAATCACTTCACAATCTAGTCCTTACACTCCATAAGCTCTCCAAAAGTATTAGCCTTCACGCATCAACATATAGCCTTCACCTAGCAGCCATAGACCTTCACGCATAGCCAAACAACAAACGCACAGGCCCTGCCAACTCCCTCTCAAAAACACCAACCAGCCACCCTTCTCGGCCCATGACGTGAACAAACAATAAATAAACACACGCACTCAGCAGCCGTAAACCAACCAACATGCATCCCCATAAACTAAAATAAATATCCAAATCAGACCTCTCTCAAACGGTGACAAGCCAACAAAACAGCAGCCCTTCACGACCTCAGCTCTCGCCTCTCTCACGCACAAACCTCTTGCCTCTCACAAGCCAACAGCCACCTGCCCTCACATTGCCCTTCACGCTGAGCCAATAATAGCACACACAAAAAATGGAAAAACAGCCTTCAATAGAGCACGTAATCAACCCTCCAAAATAGCCCATAAATCACCTAAAACAGTAACAAAAAAACTGCACTTTAACCCCCAAAACAGTAGCAAAAAAATACACTTTAGAATCCTTAAAAAACAGCAGCAAAATAGCAGTAAAACAGAGGAAACAGCGACCAAAAACAGTACAGCAGCGAAGGAAAATGGAAAATCAGTACGCCGGAAGAGTTACGGAGTTTTAGCCCTTCCGACCACCGTGTAACGCACGTCCAAGAGTCGACATAAAAGGTTAGACCTGAGGGCATTTTTCCTTATTTATTTTTCATTTATATTTTGATTATTTATTGAATTTTCTTCGGATGAGAGTCGTTAATTGATGTGTGTTGTGGCCCTTGAATGAATGGAAGACGTGTCGTCTCTTGTGGTATATAGGATGGAAACCCAGACCTAAATTCCATAACCGAATCCGAATGGACGGTAGTGCGATCTGTACTTGGGATACAACTCCACGTACCACTTGAGCAAACGGCACATATTCCGATTTATGTTACCTTGTTTGTTTATTTTCCGCATTTTATTCCGCTTTTTAATTTCTGTACGATTATTTGTTTGTGTATTGATGATGTGATGTGCATGGGCTTAGTATGTTAGTCTAAAGGTTCTCCATTGGAGAAAAGAAAAGTCTAAAAGACTACCTTTACGACAATACTTTGCCGCGCCCGACAAAATGTGTTTGATTAAATGTGACATATGTTTAATCAAATATACGAAGTCCTATATCGTTGTCTTTACTTTTTATGCAATTTGATGTGATGCGCATGGGTTTAGTTTGTTGGTCTAAAGGTTTTCTATTTGATAGAAGAAAAGCCTAAAAGGCTACCTTTACGACAATACTTTACCGCGCCGGACAAAGTGTGTTTGATTAAATGTGATATATGTTTAATCGAATATACTTGGAAATATATGTTGCTTAGGCTTGGTTAGATTATTGCACAAATCTTTTCATTACAAGTGGCATAAGTAAGGGACCATTCCGAACCCAACGGTTTGAGGTCTTCCCTTGCGAGGGGTGAGTGCGGCCTTAAATCACATTTTCTCGGTTCACACCGGGTGGCGACTCCATGTTATTTCTCCGGTTTAGTTCCCCCGCTGACTATTCCATACTCCCAACCGGGCCACGAGCCCCGAACATCATCGTCCACATTTGTGTCCTACAAGTCTTTATTTTTTAATAATGGAACAGAACCAAGGTAGCCAAGGTTAGCATAGGAGAAAATGAGTTTGTGTATCCTCCGTTGGTGCATAAACTAAACCAAACCTAGGGCAAATACGGACTTACCACTTATGGGGTAGAAATAAGGTTGGAATGATATATGATGGTTGAGCATAAATTACATGTATTTCATGCATCGCATGCAAACATGCATCATATGGACCCTTTTGTTTTGTAGCCATCATAGTGGCACAGTGGGTTAGGCAACAAGGCAGGCTAGTCAAAAAGCAAATAACAGATGTAGAAATGGAAAACAATGATAGCGCTCATAGTACAATACCCGCATGGATCAGTTAAAGACGTCGACAAGATACTTGATCCTAAGGGGCACCACTCTCATGCATGATTATTACTTTACATTGATCTTTCTTGTTATATAATGATTTTTTTCCAGAGTTTGATGATGAAATAAAATTCAGTTCTTCTTAAGAATATTTCGTCTCTTGAAAAATGAGCATGTCTAAATCTTTAAAGTAATTTTAAACTTTAGAATCACTAACAGAATGTTATCCATAAAAGCACCCTAAAACTTGCACTTAGAATTGCAATGCACTTCGAAAGAGATTATACTGACACAACTGGTAGAAATAGTCAAAAGCATTTAACATTCATTTGACTCTTTTCCAAAGTCAAGGTTAAGATGACACTAGGTTAATGAGATGACGTAAAAGAGAGAAAAAAATGTGAGGAAAAAAATAAAAAAGATTAAAAAAAGTGCAAAAGATAAGGAAATAGAGAAAAATGGTGAATCCCATAAAACCTGCTCCGCTATTTTGATTGTTTAGTGACCAGGAGTATCGTGCACCCATAACTAATTTTACGTCAAACAACAATTCAAATATTGAGCATGTAAAGCAACTTGAGTTGGTGAAATTGATAAGTAACCAGGGACTCGCATCACAAATATGTAGTCATTACGTCAAATGGCAGTTTGACGACTTAGAGAAGCTAGGGATAAACCCTACATAAGAGAAATCATAAGAACATGTTGATCCTTAACAATGTGTTAGCTTGTCTAGGCAAAGAAATGATAAAATGAACTAAAGTGTCAGCACTAAATCCATATTTAACGTCAGCATAAATTGATTCGTGTTGCTCGCAATTATCCGTAAAAGAATCACACCACACACATTGAGAAGCATTCGAAAAGGTGAAAACTTTATTGAATTGAATTCTGAATTTAGATAATGCTCAAACTTGAAAGGGATGAAATTTTGAGAAAATCTTTTGAGAACATACATAGAGTTATTACATGATAAAAAAGGATTTGGAAAGTAAAGTCAAGTGTTCGAGAACCCAAAGGGATAACTTGGGCAAAAATGAGATGAATCCTAGTGATATTTATACAGAAAAATATAGTGACCCATGCACCCTCACAAGCCGAAGAATCCAGTTAGAGATTATTTGCATACATACATACATACATGCATATATATAGCATTTCTTTTACAAAAAATTCAAACAAAGTAAGCCTTCAAAGAATGAAGCAAGATACAGAAATTTTAGTCAAACATTGAAGCCTCCAAACCATGAAGCAACTAAAATCAGAATGATGAAACACTAGGGGCGAGGCCCGCTTAAGAAAAAACATTTGGGGCATGGCTCCCTTAGGAGAAAACACTGGGAGCGAGGCCCACCTAAGAAAAATACTGGTGGCGAAACCCGCCTATGAGAGAATATTGATGATGAATCCTCGAAGAATTGGAATGAAGCCTCAGAATGAAGTATGTAGAGTGAGCATCATATAATATTGAGAATAAAGCAAGACCTCAAGAATGAGAGTGAACATCATATGACTTTGAGAATGATCAACACCTCGAGAATTTGAGTAAACATCAGATAACATCAAGAATGAAGTAAAGCATTGAGAATGAGGACTGGAATCAGATAGCTTTGAGAATGGAGTGAAGCCTTAAAAATGAGGACGAGAATCAGAAAGCTTCAAGAATGAAGTGAAGCTTTGAGAATGAGGACCATAATTAGATAGCTTCAAGAATGAAGTGAAGCCTTGAGAATGAGGACGAGAATCATACAGATTCGAGAGTGAAGTGAAGCCTTAGGGATGATGATGAAAATTAGACAACTTTGAAAATGAAGTGAAGCCTTGAGAATGAGGACGAGAATCAGATAGCTTCGAGAATAAAGAGAAACTTTGAGAATGAGGCAACTCCGAGAATGGATACAAACTTCGAGAATGAAGACAACATCGAAAATGAATACATACTTCAAGAATGAAGACATCTTCGAGAATGGATATGAACTTCGAGAATGAAGTGAAGCCTTGAGAATGAGAATGAGAATCAGACAGCTTCGAGAATGAAATGAAACCTTGAGGATTAAAATCAGACAGCTTCAAGAATGAAGTGAAGCCTTGAAAATGAGCATTAGAATCAGACAGCTTCGAGAATGAAGAGAAATTTCGAGAATGAAGACAACTTCGAGAATGGATACAGACGTCAAGAATGATGACAACTATGAGAATGGATACAGACTTCGAGAATGGATACGGACTTCGAGAATGAAGACAACAAACTTTGAAAATGGGGACATCTCCGAGAATGGATACTTCAAGAATGAAGGCAACTTCAAGAATGAAGATGACTTTGAGAATGAAGACAACTTCAAGAATGAAGACGAACATCAAAAAAACATCAGAATGAAGTGAAAGCTCAAGATTGAGGACGATAAGACAGACAGCTCCAAGAATGGGGTTTGAACCTCGAAAATGAGTACAATACGATAAATAGTTTCGAGAATAAGGAAAGAACCTCGAGAATAAGGAAAAGATAGCTTATGAGGACAAGACAGTAAACACATTCTAAGAATGGGGTATAAATTTCAAGAATATGGTTACAGCATCGCAGAAAACTCCAAGAATGAGGTACAAACTTCAAGAATGAGGTAGAAATGTCACAAAAAACTCTGAGAATAAGGTACATGTTGGATAATTATGACCCATAACATCACTATTTGTAAAAGACATTGTGTTTTTGTACAAATTAACTATGTGACAAAAGGAAATTGCTATTTTATCATTATTGTAATTGGATTACTTGGATATATATAATGATAAAAGTCATTTTGGTTAAATCAGATTAATAAGATATAAGACAGTATTAATCCATAAACAGTTTAATCATTAAATATCCTCAGTCGTAGTATTATCGAGACTGGACATTGATAATGCGGAATAAACTAGTATTGCACTTGTGGGCATTTTGGAAGCTTAACGACATAGTTATCATATATTTATGTATTGGATACTTATGCAAGTGTGATAAGAGGTTCTGTTAGCCGTTGGACCGGGAACAGCTTCGCTATGGATAGACCCACTCGGAGTCTCATTGGTAGTATGACTATGTGTCTATGGGAATCCGAATCAGGGTAGGTGTATGTGATCTTTAACCTGAGACTTGCATCGCTATTACTTGCGACAATCAGTTTACTTTGGTATTGGTCGTCTGAAGCTTTAACAGGTTCTATGTACGCCTCTGCTGGGTTTACTGAGAATCGTACTGTATTGGATGTGATGTCAAGATGGGAGTATCACTTCATTCATATGGAGATGATGGTCACGCATGATACGATACTAGTACTCTTAAATGCTGCAGCTATCAGGATAGTATGACTAGTTCATGACTATCCGATTACAGAGACTAGTTACGCGGGATCCGATATATGCTTCATAAGGGGCAGACACAGTGCCAACCCTAGGCCCAGCATGTGACATCCGATACTGGATCGTATTACGCAATTATATTGTATTACTACGCCTGATACAGATAATATTCCTTGGTGGATAATCTGGTGATTTGGGTAGGCACGGTGCTTTGCTAGAAGCCAACCATGTCTTGTAAATCGGTGAGAATGTGGTACGGGGTACGCACGTGTTCAGATAGTCTGATGACCGTATTTACTGTCAACATATCCAGGAATCTCTTGGGTCGTTTCCCAAAGATTCACCAATGACATTTGACTTGAACAGAATTAATCTGGGATTAATTATGAGAGAGAAAATTAATCTGGGATTAATTACGGTAAGAATTAATCTGGGATTAAATTCATCTAGAAGAGAGAATGCGATTAATTTATAATTAATCGAATAAATAATATATCGAATATATTAATTGAAATTGGATTTCAATACGAAATTAAAATTGGATTTTAATTCGGGCAAAAGAATTAATTTGGAATTAATTTGTAAAGTGACTATCGTAATAATTTTGCTAGGCATAATTATTTAATTAAATTGGATTTAATTATATCGCGACGGAAAATTCGTTTAATTTGGAATTAAACGAAACCGGCCCAAGTCTAGTTGTGTGTTGTGTAAGCCAACTTAAATTTAGAATTTAAAGTGGTGAGACCCACTCCACTTACATCAATTGTCAAAATGTGATGTGAGTAGTTGGCTATTATAAATGTGGCATTTACTCAACACAACTACTAACTTTTGAAGTTACTATTCATCTTTTCTATTCTCCCTCTCAAAGCCGAAACTTGCTTCTCTCAAAGGGAAAATGTTTCATCAAATTTTCTTTAAAAGCTAGCACTTTTGGGGTCATTTGAGGTGATATGGAAACTCACCCAAGAGTTTAGAACTCAACAAAGCTTGGAACTTCTTCATCCATTCAAGAAATTTTGAATTTCACCCACCAATCAATGTGAGTATTTCCGCTACTTTCACTTGATTATTCACACACAAATCATTGTTTAGAGATCTTGTGGCATGTGTATGACACTAACAATGGTATCTAGAGCCTTCTAAGCATGATTTGAATTCTAGGGTTTATGAACTTTAACTTGGGGATTTTGCTTGGAGCATGTAAATTTCTAAATTGATTGTTTGGTTGTGATTAGATGATGATAACTTAGAGTTATGCATTGTTGGATTTGTGAAAATTGATTGGATCAAATTTTCCCCAAAATCCTTCACATGGCCGAATACTAGCCCTAGATAATCTCATGGTGATTTTTTGAAATTTAACAATTTGATGTGTTAAAAGCATGAAATGAATGTTAATTGTTGATTTAATTGGATTGAAATCAAAATTGAATGTTATTTCTTGCTATTGCCGTGAGTATGTAAGCATGTTTGAGAATTGATTTTGCTTCAATTTGTGTTGGACATGAATTGGAATGTTTAAGCATGATTAATTAGATTACTTAATGTTTTGGAAATATTAGATTAATTAATTAATTGTGTTAATTACACTTTAATTGGATTAATGTGATATTTGGAATAATATATTAATCTAATTTGGTTGTATTTGGGCTAATGGGCTTGGTTGGGCCAAATATGGTTTTGGACAATTGGGTTGGATCCAATTGGGCCTAAACCATTTCCATGAAGTCCAATATATGACTATGGGCCTTTAATAATTTAATTGGGCCTAATGGGCCAAAATTAATTTTGTGGCATGGGGTGATTCCAAAATGGGCAAAGGCATTATGGGTTGGATCCATAATGGCCAAAGTCCATGCCTAAAGAATTAATTAAAAGCACATTGGACTTAATTGAATTGGCATTGGATTCTAATTGGGCCTTTGAGACCCAATTGGATTGGATTTGGAATCCAAGTCTAAAAGTACACTATTATAAGTGTAATTGTTTAATTTGGAATTAAACAAGAATTAGTATTGGATAAAATTTAAATTGGATTTAAAATTGTAGTTCGATATAATTTAAGAATACTTACTTTGAGTATTTATTCTTAAACAAGTTGGACTCGCGCAAATCAAATCGTTGTATGAACATTGGATGGTCATTAATTGAAGATTAATTAATTGGATTAGATTGATTGATAACATGCTATGTGTGAATACTTGGATGTATTTATTGAATAATGTATATCAGATGGATATTAGATGGGTGGGGGAAATTTTGGAAATTATTGTAAATATAGTATTTATTTGAAATTGGACCTGCGTGTCCAGCCTATCACCTCTCACTCTCATTATATTTCTCTTCTCACCAATTTCCCTCAATGTAAATGAGGTTTCTTATAGATTCATGTAATTGGGTAGAAGAATGTAAAGTGCTAGCGAGAGAGAGAAAAAGAGAGATTTGTTCTAGGAACAATTTGTGAATATCCATCAGCATATCATTATTAAATTTTATTGCGCCTTATTATGCTTTTAGAATGCATGTTTAAGGGTGTATGATGAGACCTAATCAAAGATAATAAATGGGTTGTCAATTTACGAAAACCACCATCACTTTCATATTAAGCGTTTTTCCTTTGTTGAGTGGTTCTCTCTCAAGATCCAAGATTGGCTTTGATTTGTTGGCCAAAGACAAGATCATTGTCCATCGCGGATGTGTTTGAACCATGGAAGCTTTGTTATAAATCGCATGTCTTGGGCAATTGTGACTTGTTGGCCAAAGTCAATGTCACTTCTGTACATCGACGTGGATTACGAAGCTTTCCCACTGTCAATGGGTCGCGCTTAACTGGAATCATTAAGCTTGTTGAGCCAAAGCCAAGGCTTAGTTGATTCAGAGGAAAAAGGTTAGGAAATATATTGGATATATGTTTTGGACTTGGAGGTCCACCTACTGGATCTAGGAATTGGATGAGATCCAATTGATCTTAGAAATCTACCTAGTTAAGTTTTATACAACTTGTTGGCCAAAGTCAAGGTTGTGTATTATTTAATGGGATCCTAGCCCACTAGGAAACTAGGTTTCCCGAGTACTCAACAGAGGGTTAGAAGCTCGCCGAAAAATAGTGGGAGACAAGTATTAAATTTGCAATTTCGTTTAATACTCGCTAATGCGCGTTCTTTTATTATAATTTCTTGTTATTATATATATATTAGTTGGACTAATATTATTTTATAGCTTTCTTTGAAAAGTTAGACTGTACTCAAAACTACTCCACTTGTAGTTGGTTATATAGTTGCACTATAGTAACCATTGTATTTTGAGTGTACCCGAAATCATTGATTGGATAGTTGGACTATAACAATCAAGATGGCTGGAAAGATTAGCGTTAGGGACATAATCATGGGCGATAATGTCTTAACGACGTAAATTTTCCAGATTGGGAGATGAATCTGAGGATAGTCCTGGGATCTGAGAAGTTGCTCTATGTTATAGAGAGACCTCTCGGGCCTGAGCCTGGACTTGAGCGACCAGTTGATCATGAGCTTTGGAAGACTCATCGAGATGATAACTTTACTGCTCAATCCGTCATGCTTGCTGCAATGACTCCTCAATTTCATCGTCAAAACAAATGATTAGATTCTTATAACATGATGTTGAAATTGAAGGACCTTCATTGATCTAATTTAAGATCTCAGAAGTATGAAATGAAAAAGAAGCTCTTTCGCTCGCATATGTCAGAGGGTACATCTGTAGAGCACTACATGTTGTAGATGATTGCTGACATCAGACAGCTAGGTCAGTTGGGCATTACCTTCGAGGTCGAGACTTCCATAGATTTGATCTAACAGTCTTTACCCGATTGTTGGGGCGAGTTCATCATGAACTATAATATGATGAACCAAGAAAATACTCTTGGAGAGTTGATGGCTATGCTGAAAAAAGCAGAGCGAGAGCTTCTGAAGGGCAATAAGCGTGAGGCGCATCTTACTTCGACATCCCAGAAGGCCAAGGCTTGGCCGAAGGCTTCTGGGGGTGTGAATAAGAAAAAGAAAAAAGGCAAGGCTAAATCGTTAGTCTTCTGGGAAAATAAATGACAAATCCCAAGATATAGTCTACACTATGGCAAATGGGGTCACTGGAAGCGTGACTACCGTATGTACAGGCGCACATGAAGGAAGTGAAGGCGGACAAGGCTCCGGCTTCAGGTATGTTTGTTATTGAAATAAACATGTCCACTACTAGTTTTTAAAATTGGATTTTTGATTCTGGATGTGTGGTACTCACATATGTACTGATGTGCATGATCTGCAGATTAGCAGGAGACTGGCTTCAGTGAGATCGACCTACGAGTCGGAAACGGGACAAGAGTCGTTGTTTTGGCCGTTGGCACCTATGTTTTGAATCTACCCTCGGGCATGTAATTACATTAGGTGACTGTTATTTTGTACCTAGTTTGACTAGGAACATCATCTCAGTATCTTGTTTAACCCGATGAAGGTATACCTTTGTATTCAGGAACACTGGGTGTTTTGTATATAAAGATGATATTTTGATATGTACAACAGATGTTAATAATGGTCTTTATATTTTGAATATAAATGAATCTCAAACATATAACATGACAAACAAAAGGCTCAAATTGAGTAACACAAATGAGACTTATTTGTGGCATTGTCATCTGGGACATATTAACAAGACTCGTATATCCACTCTTTCGAAGAATGAATACTTGGACAGATTTGATCCTAATTTATATGATGTCTGTGAATCCTGTTTGTTAGGAAAAATGCCTGAAACACCTTTTAGTGGTAAAGGTGTACGTGCCACCGAGCTGTTAGCCCTCGTTCATAGTGACATATGCGGGCCCATGTCTAGCCAGACTCGATATGGATATGAATACTTCATAACCTTTATGGATGATGCATCGCGTTATGGTTATGTGTATCTTATGAAACACAAGTCGGAAACTTTTGAGAAATTCTAAGAGTTTCGACACGAAGTAGAAAAATAGATTGGCAAAAGTATTAAAACATTACGGTCGGACCGAGGTGGAGAATACTTGAGCAATGAGTTTCAAGATTACTTAAAAGAATATGATATTCTTTCAAAGTGGACTCCTCCCGGAACACCTCAATTTAATGGTGTGTCCGAACGGAGAAACCGAACCTTGTTGGACATGGTAAGATCAATGATGAGTCACACAGAGCTACCGATTTCCTTCTGGGGATATGCATTAAACAGTGCAATACTTATTTTGAATAAGGTTCCGTCAAAGTCTGTTGGACAGACTCCATATGAAATATGGACAGGAAATAAACCGAGTTTCTCATTCCTAAAGATTTGGGGATGCTGGGCATAGGTTAAACGTTTGGATGGTACCAAACTAGAACCCAAATCGGATAAGTGCCTATTTACAAGGTATCATAGGGAAACCAAAGGATATTACTTCTACAACCCACAAGAGAACAAAATATTTGTTGATTTTCATGCAGGTTTCCTCGAAAAGGAATTCATAGATGCAGTGATAAGTTGGAGGAAAGTAGAACTCAATGAAAATCGGAGTGATACTGTTCCTGGTACCGACCCCCTCACGGAACACAAACATTCCATCATGGATGAGACTATTCCATAAACTTCTAATACACAAAAACCGCGTAGGTCGGAGAGAGTCGGAAAACAACCTGAGAGGTATGGGTTTCCGATCTCCCCTCATGTAGACATTAATCTTATTGGGGAAGATGAACCAGCTACGTATTAGGAAGCGATACAAGGTATCGACTCCGCTTTATGGCCGGAAGCCATGAAGTCCGAAATGGATTCCATGTATACCAACCAAGTTTGGACACTGGTTGATGCACCAGAAGGCATTAAGCCTATTGGTTGTAAATGGATCTTCAAGAAGAAGACATACATAGATGGCAACGTACAAACATACAAAGCTAGGCTTGTAGCGAAAGAGTATCGTCAACGACATGGTGTCGATTACGATGAAACTTTTTCACCAGTTACCATGATTAAATCTATTTGGATAATGCTTGTTATTACTGTAGGAAACGGTTTCCTCGCGCAGCGGAAGCGTCTTACGCACACGGATCGAACTTGAAAAAATTTTCTGCTCTCCTCATATATATCCATAATTTTTCCACCCAAAAAATCAGAATTCAAACAGCTCCATATTTTTATTCACTGTTGAATGCTCGTTACACACGAGCCATGATGCAGCCTTGAACCATAAGCCACACCCACGCAAGCACCAGCCATGGATCTATGTAATGCGTGACTAAGGGCTTCTCAAACCATGCACGCTAGATCAATTCGCATGTGATGTGCAAATTAACACTTTGGCTGCCATCATCATGCAGTTCACACACGTTAATTTGATGAAGCTTGACGTTCACGTCCACTCATCAAAATTATTCAATTTTCTCATTACTGAAAATAATTCACAAGCCACACATTGCGCACCAATCAAATATTGTCTAAAAACTTTATTTAATTTATTATTTACACGAAGCAAACAATAAATAAGCCACCACGAAGTCAGTTTGTTGATGATGTCGTGAGCCTGTATCAATGATTCGGATCTACCACTCGACCATCCGAGCTATGTCTCGTTACCAACAGAAAGTAGTATGGGCTACACTCACAAAAAAATGAATCCCTAAACCTTTTAAAGATGCAAACACTCTTGTGTATTTTTGATTTTATTTTCTTCTTTTCTTTCTAAAGCTTTCTCAACTTTTGAGAGAATATGGGAGAAGAAGAAAGATGGCTAGGGTTACAAGTGAAAGAGTTTTTTTGGAAAAGAAAAATCATATTTTCTTTTTTATACTTAGGTTTAATTTTACAAAATTAAAACAAACCCTAAGCCTTTCCCTCTCTCCCAAATTCGGCCAAGGCACCAAAATAATTAGTTTTGTAACATCCAATATTAACTTTCCATAAAGCTAATATATGTTACAAAAATAAATATTTAATTAACCTTTTGAAAGTCATAACTTCCAAAATAATATTAAGGATTATTTGTTTCCAAAACAAACAAATCCCTTCCCATTTTCTTTGTGTAATAATCGGCAATAGCCTAAAGGAAATATGAATAAATCTCATTTATCTTAATTAATTTTGTAACAACAAAAAACTTTCCATAAAGCCAAAAGGTGTTACAAAATTAAAAGGATTAATGCCATAATGTATTTGTAACTTCCAAAATTAAATTAAGAGTTTCCAAAACCCTTTAATTGGAAATTACAACTTTAGCCTTATTAAATTATATCAAATATAATTTTATTTAATTCATTTAATAATTATCATATAATTATTAAAACCATATATTAACTTTTAATATATAGTTCCACGTGTGACATAATTAATATTATTAATCATATTAATAATATTTATTCTTTTGTGAGTGTATAATTGGACTATCCAATTATACAAAATCCACTATAGTATATTGAGCTACCAGGGGGACCAAATGGACCTACGGTTCCGAGCTCCAATAATCTCGAAATATTAATTAAGCTCTTAATTAAATATTCCGAATTATTAACTCCGGGTTATTCCACTAAAAACTCGAAGTTGCACTCTCGTTGCCGTAGATGATATATTAAGCCGAATTAAGTCGATGTCCATCGATATAGTCATTACATACGAATTGACCCTTCACGAGTATCTCGTAATTAGAGTCGGGTCATAATGTCCGTTATACCCCTCTAATTATTTTTACCTTAAGTACCATTGATTCTCTAATGAACGATTTATTCATAACTATTATGAATTTTAATCTTTCTATTCGTAATAGAAAGACTTGAGCACTCAAATCGTTCAAGTACCGAATCAACACTTAAGAAAGATACTCCTATACTTCTCGCAAGAAGGAGTGAACGCCATGTCTATGTAAAGCGTTCCCAGCTACACAACAGACCATGCCCCCAAAGTACGTAGCTATTAGTCGGGACTGCTACACCAACCTCACTTTGTAAATCAAAGGACATGGCCTCCCATGCAGGAGTTCGTAGTACACTCAAGATTAAGATCAATCCATATATAACCATCTAGTAGATCGAAATGACTTTCTTAGTTTAACGGATATTATAAGAATGTCATTTCCATTTGGGTCCAGTCCTATATGATCGCATCATACAAGGTGCCTCCATTCTCATGTCTCTACATGGACGATCCAGATCAAGATTGTCATACAAATATAGAATGGACCGCAGTTATATATAAACCACAAACAAAGTACCCGTTTTGTTTGCTCTCTATGGACTATTTAAGATTACTAACTTCAGATTTCAATCCTCTTGTGTATGACACTCATACACTAAGTCTGAAGGTACATAAGTAATATAGGGTATTCAAGATGATTTATAATATGCGAAAATTAAAAAAATAATTTTGACAAATGAAAATTGCATCGTTTTATTTCAAAACATATAAAACCGTTTACATCACATGTATCTCTAGGGCATACATCTCAACAATCTCCCACTTGCACTAGGGAAAATGGGACATGTCACGTAATCCTAGACCATCTAGGTGACCTTTAAACACTTTAGACGACAAGGTCTTTGTAAACGGATCTGCCAGGTTCCTATGAATTTCCTCTCTATATGATTTTCCCTCTTGTGGTTTCTTAGTTCTTTGGAGTTTGCCACTGCACCATTATTATCGCAATAAAGTGATAGTGGTCTATCCATATCTGGAACATCTTCCAGATCTCCCAAGAATTTACGGAGCCAGACTGCTTCCTTAGCTGCTTCACAAGCTGCAACATATTCAGCCTCTATGGTGGAGTTAGCAATGCAAGATTGCTTTACACTCCTCCATACTATAGCCCCACCACCTAGGGTAAACACTGATCCAGATGTTGATTTCTTAGAATCTACATCTGTCTGAAAATCAGAATCTGTGTATCCTCTTAGGATCATATCCTCACCAGAATATACAAGCATATAACTCTCGTTCTCTTAAGATACTTGAGAGTGTGTTTCACAGCCACCCAGTGATCCAATCATGGGTTTGACTAAAACCTACTGACTACTCCCACTGTAAAACAGATGCCCGGTCTCGTGCATAACATAGCATACATGAGACTACCAACTGCTGAGGCGTATGAGATATGTCTCATTTCCTCAACATCTTGAGGTGTCTTAGGAGACTATTCCTTTGACAAATGAATTCCATGCCGATAATGCAGATTGCCTTTCTTGGAATTCTGCATCCCTAATCGCACAAGGATCTTGTCGATATAGGATGCCTGAGACATAGCTAAGAGTCATTTCTTACGATCCCGAAGTATCTGAATCCCAAGAATATAACTGGCCTCTCCCAAATCTTTCATTTGGAAATGATTAGCTAGCCAGGTTTTCATGTCTGATAATATCTTTACATCATTCCCAATGTGAAAAATATCATCGACGTATAAAACAAGAAAAACCACTTTCCCGTCAATGACGCGCTTGTATACATAAGGCTTATCAACATTCTGTTCAAAGTCATAAGACTTGATCGTGGTATCAAATCTTATATTCCAAGATCGAGATGCCTGCTTGAGTCCATAAATGGACCTTTGCAGCTTGCAAACTTTTTGCTCTTGACCTTGGGCGATCATATAGATACTCTCATCAAGATTGCCATTCAAGAATGCAGTCTTGACATCCATTTACCAAATTTCATAGTCATAATATGCGGTAATGGATAGAAGAGTGCGGATGGATTTAAGTATGGATACTCGCGAGAAAGTTTCCTCATAGTCAACTCTATTTTCTGGGTATAACCCTTGGCCACTAGTCTAGCATTGAAGGTCTGTACCTTCCCATCTAATCCCCTCTTCCTCTTGTAGATCCACTTGCAACCTATGGGTTTCACCCCATCAGGTTGGTCTACAAGTTCCCAGACTGAGTTGGAGTACATGGACTCCATCTATAGGTTCATGGCTTTGAGCCATTCCTCTTTGTCAGAATCATCCATTGCACTACGATAGGTCAACGGATCATCTACGCCATCGCTGGATGCGACAACTTGTGCCTCTCCAACCCCAAGGTAGCGATCAGGTTGTCGTACAACCCTCCCACTGCGTCTAGGCGGTAGATCATTCTGACGAGCTTGTATCTGACTCTCAGATGTCGAATGTGCTATATATTTGTTAACTTTCGTTGACGATGGCGTGCTGGTCGAACCAGCAAGTAACTCATCGAGTAACACCTTACTTTGAGGCTTGAACTCCCTCATATAGTCCTCCTTTAGAAACTTAGCATTTGTCGATACAAACACTTTGTTATCATCATGATTGTAGAAGAATCCACCCATAGTCTCCTTAGGATAACCTACAAATAGGCACATCTGAGAACGTGGCTCCAACTTTGTAGTCTTATTCTTCAACACATGTGATGGACACCCCCATATGCGGAAATGTCGTAAATTAGTTTTACAACCATTCCACAACTCTAAGGGAGTCTTAGGAACAGACTTAGATGGAACTACATTAAGGATATGCATTACGGTTTGCAGTGCATATCCCTAGAATGAACTAGGTAGTGAGCTATAACTAAACATAGATCTCATCATGTCTAGTAGGGTCCGATTTCTCATATCTACAACACCATTTTACTGTGGTGTTCCAGCCGCTGTGAGCTGGGATACTATCCCATGCTCAACTAAGAATTCCTCGAAATCTATGTCGAGGTATTCCCCTCCACGATCCGATCGTAGAGCTTTGATTGTCTTACCTAATTGGTTCTCAACCTCAGCACGATACTCTTTCAAATTTTCAAAGGTATCTGATTTGTGATGCATTAGGTAAACATACCCATATCTTGAATAATCGTCAATGAATGTGACAAAGTATTCATAACCACCTCGGGCTCTTACATTCATCGGTCTGCAAACATCCAAATGTATTAGCTCAAGTGGTTGACTGGCTCTTATACCTTTTCCAGTAAAAGATCTCTTGGTCAATTTTCCTTTTAAACAGGATTCGCAGTTTGGTAAAGTTCTGAGCTTTAACTGGTTTAAGGCTATGTTCTTTATCAATTTGTCTATCTGGTCAAGGCTGATATGACCAAATCTAAGACGCCATAGATATGTGTCATCGTGAGAAATCTTTTGCCATTTAGTTTTAGGTTATTCAAACCTAAAACATTTCAGTATTGAGCAGTGGCTTATGTGTTAACGGTCTTAACACATAAAAGTTATCTTCTAGTTTCCTCAGCATATAGGTAATCCATTTATGAAATAATAACTATTATTATTAGATAAATGATAATCATCTTGCAATTGTTTTGAAACAGAAATCAAATTTCCATGACAAAACAATAACAAACACAACTTTGTTTAAATTCAAATAACTTTTATTTGATAAAATTGAAAAACTGATAACTCCCACTGTTTTACTGAAACAACATCCCTTGTCCTAACTCTCATAGTAAAGTTACCTTCAGCAAGGTCTTTATGTATGTCAAGTAGCTATACCTTTAGCCTTCCAGTGTTATTCTTCTTTATCTTTGCAGATTTTGAAGACTCGACAACATTTGCCATAGCACTGAGCTTACGAGGATCCACAAGTATGGACTCGTAGTGGGTGATATCATTAAGCAGTTGGGTCAAAGTAAAAGTCAACTTGTTCATAACATGGTTGCTTTTAAACTGCAGGAAACTCTTCAGAAGAGTTTCCATAATCATGGTCACCTGGCTACGCTCATCAATACGAGCTCCATGGGTTTCAGCAGTGTTAAGATAGGTCATCATCCTCATGACGTGCTCTCGGACTGATGTCACATCCTTCATCCTATCAGTCATCGCTGAGACCATGGCCTCATGGCGTTGATGCTCCGAAGGTTGCCCAAACATGCCCTGCAATAACTGTTGGACAATTATGACCCATAGCGTCACTATTTATACAGATCATGGTGTTGTTGTACAAATTAACAATGTGACAAAGGAGATTGCACTCTTATCATTTGTGATTAGATCACCTCGATATATAAATGATGAGAGGTCCCTATGATTTGTTCCTGGACGGAGAATGATATGAGACAGTATAAGTCCACGAAGGATAAATCATTAAACATCCATAGTCATAGCATTATCGAGATTGGACATCGATGATTGCGTAAAAGACTAGTATTACACTTGTGCGCGTTGTAAGGGCACAACGACATAGTTATCATATATTTTGGTATAGGATACTTATGCAAGTGTAATAGGAGGTTTTGTTTCACCGATGGTATGGGAAACAGCTTCGCTCTGGATAGACCCCCTCAGAATTCCATTGGTAGTATGACTACGTGTCTATGGAAGTCCGAAATCAGGGTAGGTGTATTTGGTCTTAACCTGAGACTTGCACTGCTAATGCATATGACAATCCATATACTTTGGTTGAGCTCGTCCAGGGCTTTAACCGGTTTCTGTGTACGCCAATTCTGGGTATATCGAGAATCGTAGTGTGTTGGGTTTGATGTCGAGATGGAAGTGTCACTCCAGTCATATGGAGTTGATGATCGCGCAGGGATACATAACTGGTTCTCTATAAAGGTTGCAACCGTCGGGATAATATGACTTGGTCATGCTTATCCGATTATAAAGAGACTAGTTGCTCGTTATCCGATATATGCATCGTACGGGGCAGACACTGTACCAGCCCCAGGCCTTGCATGTGATCATCTGATACTGGACAGAAATACGCAATACTACGGTATACTACGCTTGATATAGATCATTTTTCCTGTAAGGATATTTCCGGAGAATTGGGTAGGCATGGCGCTTTGCTAGAGGCCAACCTTGTCTTGTAAATCGGTAAAACGTAGTACTTGGTACTTACGTGTTCAGATAGTCCGACGACCGTATTTACTGCCAACATATCCGGGGATCTCATGGGTCGCTTCCCAAAGATTCACCGATGACGTATGACTCGCACTTTTAATTAATGTGGGATTAATTAGATCAGAGAGAAAATTAATCTGGGATTAATTGCGGAGATATTTTATCTGGGATAAAATATCGATAAAGAGAGAGAACGATTAATTTGGAATTAATCGGTAAATTAATATATTTGATATATTAAATGAAATTGGATTTCGACGCGGGATTAAAATTAGATTTTAATTCGGGCGAACGAATTAATTTAGAATTAATTCGTTAGCGACGTGAATAGTAATTATGCTTGGCATGATTATTTAATTAAATTAGATTTAATAACGACGCAACGGAAAGTTCGTTAATTTGGAATTAGCGAACCCGAGCCCGAGATTATTTGCGAGTGCATTCGCATTTCGAATTCGAGTGCGGCAAATCAAATCAAGCGTCAAATCGCTAGTCGCAACTAGCGTCACAACATTCGTCAATCAAGTGATGGATGTCTTTCACTTTGAGTGATTGACGCCAGTCACTATTCACTGAGTGATGGGTTGATGGCAAGTTGATGTGTGTGGTTGGCATTTAATGCTTTGTTTTTTGAGGGAAAATTGGTATATAGGTTTGGGAAATCATTTACCAATTTTAAGTAAACAAAAACATAACACACAATCTCTCTCTCTCTCCTCCATTTTCTCTTCATCATTCACGCCAAGGGGCTGTGAAAATTCTGGTTTTTGGTTCACCAAAAAATCGAGAATGGGAAGCAAGTGCAGTGAGATTTGTGGCAAATTTCTAGAGAGCTAGCACTCCTAGAGACATGCGAAAGTGATAGGGAAGTTCACCCATGAGCCGGGAACCATTCGACGAAGCTTGGAGCTCGAAGATGATCCTCAAATGGCGTCAAACCAGTGAGCTGGGCTGCTCACTGCTGAGCAGTGAAGTGAGGCAGTAAGTTCGTTTTTGTTGCCTCCGTGTCACTCAACCGATCGATGTGAGTATTCCGCGACTTTCTCGATTTGTATTCGCATTTGTTTCATGTTTATTATTCGATCCTATGGACCTAGAAACTCCAACAATGACTCCATCATCTGAGATGCTAGAGCCATAGGTTCATGCTTTGCAGAAAGAACTTCAAACATCCCTGCTAGCAAGTAGCAGCGGGCTTTCTCATTTACTGCGACCCATTTCTGGTAGGTATCGCGCACAGCTTGGCCAGCATTTCTGGCCGGCTCGGAAGGACTCTCCTCCGTCAGGACAAACTCTAGGTCTTCGCAGACCAGGATAGCGTTCATGTTACTTTTCCACTTAACATAGTTTTTCTCCCGTTAAATTATCGTTTGAGAGTATGGAAATAATTGGAGAAACCATGGCTAATAAAATAAACATGCATTTAACATTCATTCATCGCATATTAAAATCATCAAATAATTTTGGCATAAAATTAAACATGATGCATGAACCATGAATAATGAATTAGAAACCTAAGAGAATTACTATGCCACGGAAATCTATCATTCCATAAGTAAGTGTCGTCGTAGGTGATGGAATTGGTGCTTGGAGTGCCAATCTGAATTGTACATTTTACTATTGATTAATAAAATAACTATATTTTTCATTTCATACCATATTAATGGTATTATCATTACTCGTATTAAATTGATGTATCGTTATGCTAAGAATGACATCGACCTTAGAATAGTTTTGACACTAGGTGTAAATTATTCTTAAAGTAAATATTCCTAGTCGTTGGTTTTGGAATACAGTCGAATTCCTATAACCTATAAGACTAGCACATGTCGTATATTGGAATTGGAGTTCCAATGGTTTAACGCGATGTACCATGAGTTTTGGAAACTCGTATAGACATGTGGGTATTCGTTGGGGTGAATACTGAATGACTCATTGGTGATTCCTAATAGTTGGAAGTACACACCATCGTCAATAGGAATCTCCTCGAGTCGAGTAGCATATGTAATCCTTTGACAATAGGATAGCATTGATTTTGTGTGAGATCCTCCACACTTAGATGCCATGTATGTCAGAAACCTTTCATGTCTGGCCTCTAGATGTTCGTTGGGTGTGGACCGATGCACACAGTAATCAAGTGCGCGAAGCAAGATAGGATCCGTCTGCCCGTTATGTGTACCATAGGGTTTAGGTATCCATGTTAGTAAAGTCACGATTCTTAAATCTTTGGCCAAAGTCGATCACCTAGGGTGGATCACATCAGTTATGAAGAATCCTGGACATGCCGACATGAGATGTGCGTCATGGAAACTTGACGGTATATTCTATGTTTCCTAAGCACAACTCGGATAGCCTACGACGAAGGATTGTTAAACATATGTGATGACCTCGACTTGTATAGTTCAGAAAGGTCATTCGTGTTCTACGCGAATTCGGAGGTGGCCGAATTGCGTACATATTAGCCAGGCTTATATGACGAACGTGTCTGAACTTAGAGAGTCCCAATATGAAGTGTATCATTGAGCACTTGGGTAGCCGATTATTTTGATAAAATATTATATTCGATATTATATTATCAACTAAGATAATCAAGTGTTATTAGATAACATTGATTATTTACTTTGACCTAATTGGATTAATTGGATTAATTCAATAATTACACAAGGGCTTAATTGTAAAATCATAATTATCTCTACCATTTGAGGATATTATGGTTAATTGTAAGTATGTAATAATAGGTGGTTTTGGCTTGATTTAAGTGGATTAAATCAAGGTGGCAAACATTTAACTAATCAATTTCCTAATCTTTGGCTTGATTTAATTGGATTAAATCTAAGTGGGAGACAATGGAGATTAGTCACACCTAATTATACATATTTGGACAAATTAGATTAAGCCCACTTAAAAGTTGATTACAACTTTTATTAATTAAAAATTACATAAGTTTTGCTATAAATAGCAATCTTTAGGAAGGTTTTAATTACAAGTTCAAATACAAGCATAAGAAAATTCTTGAGAGATTAGCCCAAGTCTGAGAAGTGTTTAGAGAAGCTTGTGAGGTCTCTATAACATTTCATCTAGGAGAAATCAAGATTGGATCTTGATTTGAAGCTTGGAAGCATTGGAAACAAGACTGGATCTTGAAATCAAGCTTGCACACCTTGGAGGTTCTTCAATAATTTCAACAAGGAGAAGTAGATTTGATCTTGCATCAAGCTTACTAGGTAATGTTTGATCTTCTCCAAAGCTATGTTTATTTGTGTATTAGATGCATGATCACATAGCTTAATGTTGAATAAGGCTAATCAATTGTGTTAGGATACTTTAGAAGTATAAACACAACATGCTTGTAATTAGGTCAAAGATGTTCATGTTGGACATGAAATAATTAATTAGAGTTTGGAACTCTAGATTAAAGCTCAGAGCTATGGCTACCATTCTAGATTCACTTGACCACCTTTAGGTGGACTAGAATTGTTCACGTGACATTTCGTATTGGGATTCTAAAATGGTTTGTGCATTGGATTCAAAATTTACGCAAACATGTATTTAGAATAAATTTATGTTTTTGAAAAAATATTTGATATTTTGAAAAACTATATTTTTATTTTATAACATGTATTTATGATGGTTTTCAAATTATAAATTTTTTTTGGGTATTTTTGAAGTATTTAAGGAAGACCAGAAGCAATTAGGGTTAAAGACCCTAATTGCATCAGCTCTCTGGAATCCAGAGAGCTGAAGCTTAAAACAAAAAAATTGATAATAATAATAATAAAAAAGGGGGTTGCGCGTGTAGTGCACCTGCGTGGCACCCTTCACGCGCGCTGATTTTGTTTTCCTTTGTTCGGGAGCTTCCGGACTCCGTTTCAGTCCCAGTTTTTTCCTATACACTTGTAATGGAATATAGTATTTCATAAAATGATTTAAAATTACATCCATACTTTTTATCCATGGGTTTGACCCATTTCCGCTGCCCGGGGCACCGATCCGACCCTAGGGGTTCCACAACTGCCCCAACAGAATGGTATCAGTAGCAAAGGCTTAACCACACAACACATATTTTGAATCTATGCCATAGTAATTTTAATTTAATTATGCATAGGACATATTGGATATTGATTGCATGTTTTAAATTAAAACTTTGACCTAATAAAGTTAATGACTTGATTGTCATAAATCTCCAAGATTAGGTGATTACTTTTAAGTAATAGTATTAATAATGTTGGAGCATTATTGGATGGTCCGTCTTGTCAATACGGAGATGAATGAGTTCTTACTTCTTATATCCAATATCATCATTAGTGTGAGGGTATAAGTGCTAGGAACTTAGGTCGCTCCGGTAAAACATTAGATGTAGCGTGATGAGTTAACATAGTCATCCAATATCATCATTAGTGTGAGGGTGTACATACGAAGCTCATTAGTGCACATTGACAAGTATACACCTAGAACACGTCTTAATCCAATATCGTCATTAGTGTGAGGATAAGAAACGGTTCAGGACCAAACAAGGAGTCACATGAAGTGATTGACCTTGAAGGTCTACCTAATGAGATTACAAAGGCCAATATCGTCATTAGTGTGAGGCTGGAGTAAATGTCATGGGATCCACTTCCCGCTATGAAATATTGATATTTCTATTTTTCCGTTAAGGGAGATTGCAGAATTACGTAAAGTAGTGGGACAGCACTGATAGATTCAAAATTCCATAATCAATTAGTGTTATCACTTTTGAAATGAAAATTGTTCTGCTACTACTCAAAAATATTGTCTTGTAGATGGCTGCTGCTAATCCATTGATGAAACTTTTGGATTCCAATAAGCTAAAAGGAGCCGAGAACTATTTCGAATGGGAAATGAACATACGCTTTGTCTTGGAGTATGAAAAGTTGACTTATGTCACTATCAATCCACTGCCTGTTGATATCGATCCTGACTCCACTCCAGAAGAGCGAGAAACTTTTGATAGATGGAAGGATGATAACATGAAGGTGAAATCCTACATCTTGGGATCGATGGTTCCAGATTTGCTGAGACCATACATTGAAGTAACGAATGCTTGGAGCATCATGCGAACACTTAAGGAGTTTTTCGACGTAAATCAAGATATGGAACTTTATCGAAGGTCTAAGGAACTGTTCCGTGTTGAACTCAAGGAGGGAGGAGCTGTCAGCACTCATGTTTTGAACATGATTGACCAAATTCGATATCTTGAACGACAAGGCATTGTGTTTGATGTAAGGCTAGGCCGTAATTTGATTCTGTCTTCTTTTCCTGTTTCTTATGCTGGTTTTGTATTGAATTTCCATATGCATTCGATGCAAGCCACATACGAAGAACTTCATAACATGCTACGCACGGCAGAGCAAGATTTGAAGAAAGGCAACCCCACATTGTATCTCCATGGTGGAGCTGGCTCTTCAAAGACTTCTGGGAAGTCAAAGAAAATTAAGATGGGGAAGAAGAAGCTATCAAAGAAAAACTCCAAGAAGCGCAAAGGCGCAAAACCAAAAGTAGCTCGTGATCAATGTCTACAATGCAAGAAGTCTGGACACTGGAAGAAGGACTGTCCAAGGCTTAAAACAGGACCCTCAGGTACGCTTTGTATTTTTCCAATTATTGACATCTCATTAGCCTTAGATGCAAATAGTGGATGAGTGGTAGACACTGGCAGTCCCACTCATATTTGAAATTTCCTGCAGGAAATGAGGGTTAAACGAAGGGTGAATAAAGGGGAGATCCAGCTTAGAGTTGGCAATGGCGAGACATTGGATGTCAAGGCCATAGGAACTGTTGTTCTAGATCTTCCAAATGGATGTAAATTAGATTTGCATGACTGTTATTATGTTCCCTCACTTATCAGACAAATAAATTATAATATCACTGCCTATATTAGATAAAGAGGGATATAAAATAAACATTAAGGATGAAACTTTATGTTTGTATGATAAAGAAAGTTTATTAAAATGTGAATGTTCTTTATCAAATGGTCATTATGTTTTGGAAACATGTAGAGATGTCTTTAATATAGAGAAAAATACAAGTAGGAAGTCTGAACTAAATAATACTGAATTATGGCATATGAGATTGGGCCATATATGTGTTAGACGTCTATCCAAATTGGTGAATGATGGTTTGATTGAAAATCGTACCTTATATCCTTATCCGATTTGTGAGTCATGTATCCAAGGAAAGATGACAAAGGCCCCATTTCAAGGTGTTGGACACTGTGCTGAAGATTTACTGGAGCTAATACACAATGATGTGTGTGGTCCATTAAATCATGCCGCTCATGATGGTTCCACATACTTTGTGACTTTCACAGATGACAAGTCTAGATATGGATATGTCTATTTGATGAAACATAAATCAGAAACATTTGAAAAGTTCAAAATATTCCGAAACGAAGTAGAAAAAAAAACCAGTAAATTTATCAAATGCCTTAGATCAGATCGAGACGGTGAATACATGAGTGAAGAATTCAAAAATTATTTAAGGGAGAATGGAATTCTCGCCCAATATAGCCCACCAGGAACACCTCAACACAATGGAGTGTCTGAGCGTAGAAATCGTACTTTATTGGATATGGTGCGATCCATGATGAGCTATACAGATCTTCCTTATTTCCTTTGGGGTTACGCTTTACAAACTGCTGCCTACATACTTAATAGGGTTCCATCGAAAGCTGTTTCTACGACCCCCTATCAGATATGGTTCGGTAGAAATCTAAGTCTTAAGCATTTAAAGATTTGGGGTTATCCTGCATACGTTAGAATTGCGCAGCGGGATAAACTAGCACCCATGGGATATAAATATAGGTTCGTTGGATATCCTGATAATTCCATGGGATATCAATTCTACGATTCCGAACAATGAAATGTATTTGTTGTTTGCTTTGCAACTTTTCTTGAAAAGCAATTTTTGAGAGAAAGTGAGAATTGTAGAGAGATTAAACTTGATGAGTTTGATCTTAACATTAAGGAACCTGAGATGGAACCAGAGATCCAACTAGGTGAAGGATCTACAACACAAGTTCTACGTAAGTTGAATAAAATATCAAGGCCTCCTGAGAGACTATTTTTAACATCTGATGTGAGCCTTGATGTTCTCCTCTTGGAGGAAACAGATCCGACTACGTATAAGAAAGCGATATTGGATATCGTTTCAGGAAAATGGCAGGAAGCCATGAAATCCGAAATGGATTCAATGCATGCCAATCAAGTCTGGGACTTAGTTGAACTTCCTGAAGGAGTTAAACCTATTGGTTGTAAATGGGTTTACAAAAGGAAGCGAGGGCCCGATGGAAAGTTGGAAACCTTTAAGGCCCGACTGGTAGCGAAAGGTTACACTCAACGTCCTGGGATTGACTATGAGGAAAATTTTTCACCAGTAGCCATGCTAAAATCCATTAGGATTCTTTTAGCCATTGCTGCATATCACGACTATGAGATATGGCAGATGGATGTGAAAACCGCTTTCCTAAATGGATTCCTTGAAGAAGATATCTATATGGAACAACCAGAGGGTTTCATATCCAGTGAGACTTCAAACTTGGTTTGTAAGCTCCAAAAGTCTATTTATGGACTTAAACAGGCATCCCGAAGCTGGAATCATCGTTTTGATGAGATAATTAGATTATCTGGATTCATAAAAAATGATGAAGAACCATGTGTTTATAAGAAAGTTAGTGGGAGCATGATAGTTTTCCTAGTCTTGTATGTAGATGACATCCTTATCATAGGAAATGATATATGCATGATGCAAAGTGTGAAAGCCTACCTTTGCAAGAACTTCTCCATGAAAGATGTGGGTGAAGCTTCCTATATACTAGGTATAAGGCTCTACCGAGATAGAGTCAGGAAGCTTATAAGGTTGTCACAATCGACGTACATAGATAAAATGTTAGAAAGGTACAGTTTTACCAACTGCAAGGCAGCAAATGTATCTTTCCGATACGGCATACATCTTTCGAAGAAAATGGCACCTCAAACTGAGGAAGAGAGAGTTAGGATGTCTAATTTTCCATATGCTTCTTGTATTGGAAGTATAATGTATGATATGTTTTGTACTAGACCTGACATCAGTTTCGGCGTCAGTGTGACCAGCCGATATCAATCTGATCTAGGTAATGATCATTGGACAGCCATGAAACATATCCTAAAATATCTTAAAGGCACCAATGATAAGTTTCTGATAAATGGAGAAGATGAGCTACAAGTTAAGGGTTATATAGACTCCGACTTCCAGGGAGATCCAGATGATAGAAAATCTACATCAGGATACATATTTACCCTTAACGGTGGTGCAATTAGTTGGCGTTGTTCAAAGCAAGGCTCAACAGCTGATTCCACCACTGAGGCGGAATTTATAGCGGCTTCAGAAGCTGCTAAAGAAGCTATTTGGATTAGAAATTTTATCACAGAACTTGGCTTTGTGCCTATTTTTGCGGATTCGATCCCATTATACTGTGATAATAACGGATCCATCGCGCAGGCTAAGGAGTCGAGGGCACATTCCAAGTCTAAACACGTGGAAAAGAAATATCGCGTAATTAGAGAGATAATTGAACGAAAAGACATAGTGGTCTTAAAGGTTCAAGGACAAGACAACATAGCAGACCCGCTTACAAAGGCCTTACCTCCTAAGTTATTCGATAAACATGTGGAGGAGATGAGACTGCGGTACCATCCAGATTGGCACTAAGGAAGTGGGAGTTTGATGGAATTGGTGCTTGGAGTGCCAATCTGAATTGTACATTTTATTATTTTTTAATAAAATAACTATATTTTTCATTTCATACCCTATTAATGGTATTGTCATTACGCGTATTAAATTGATATATCGTTATGCTAAGAATGACATCGACCTTAGAATAGTTTTGACACTAGGTGTAAACTATTCTTAAAGTAAATATTCCTAGTCGTTGGTTTTGGAATACGGTCAAATTCCTATAACCTAGAAGACTAACACATGTCGTATATTGGAATTGGAGTTAGAATGGTTTAACGCGATGTACCATGAGTTTTGGAAACTCGTATAGACATGTGGGTATTCGTTGGAGCGAATACTGAATGACTCATTGGTGATTCCTAATAGTTTGAAGTACACACCATCGTCAATAGGAATCTCCTCGAGTCGAGTAGCATATGTAATCCTTTGACTATAGGATAGCATTGATTTTGTGTGAGATCCTCCATAATTAGATGCCATGTATGTCAGAAACATTTCATGGTCTGGCCTCTAGATGTTCGTTGGGTGTGGACCGATGCACACAGTAATCAAGTGCGAAGCAAGATAGGATCCATCGGCTCGTATGTGTACCATAAGGGGTTTAGGTATCTATGTTAGTAAAGTCACGATTCTTAAATCTTTGGCCAAAGTCGATCACATAGGGTGGATCGCATCAGTAATGAAGAATCGTGGACATGTCGACATGAGATGTGCGTCTTGGAAACTTGACGGTATATTCTATGTTTCCTAAGCACAACTCGGATATCCTACGACGGAGGGATTGTTAAACATATGTGATGACCTCGACTTGTATAGTTCGGAAAGGTCGTTCGTGTTCTTCGCGAATTCGGAGGTGGTGGAATTGCGTACATATTAGCCAGGCTTATATGACGAACGTGTCTGAACTTAGAGAGTCCCAATATGAAGTGTACTCGTTGAGCACTTGGGTAGCCGATTATTTTTGATAAAATATAATATTCGATATTATAATTATCAACTAAGATAATCAAGTGTTATTGGATAACATTGATTATTTACTTTGACCTAATTGGATTAATTGGATTAATTCAATAATTACACAAGGGCTTAATTGTAAAATCATAATTATCTATACCATTTGAGGATATTATGATAATTGTAAGTATGTAATAATAAGTGGTTTTGGCTTGATTTAATTGGATTAAATCAAGGTGGCAAACATTTAACTAATCCATTTCCTAATCCTTGGCTTGATTTAATTGGATTAAATCTAAGTGGGAGACAATGGAGATTAGTCACACCTAATTATACATATTTGGACAAATTAGATTAAGCACACTTAAAAGTTGATTACAACTTTTATTAATTAAAAATTACCTAAGTTTTGCTATAAATAGCAAGCTTTAGGAATGTTTTAATTACAAGTTCAAATACAAGCATAAGCAAATTCTTGAGAGATTAGCCCAAGTTAGAGAAGTGTTTAGAGAAGCTTCTAGGGTCTCTACGATATTTCATCTAGGAGAAATCAAGATTGGATCTTGAAGTGAAGCTTGGAAGCATTGGAAACAAGACTGGATCTTGAAGTCAAGCTTGCACACCTTGGAGGTTCTTCTATAATTTCAACAAGGAGAAGTAGATTGGATCTTGTATCAAGCTTACTAGGTAATGTTTGATCTTCTCCAAAGCTATGTTTATTTGTGTATTAGATGCATGATCACATAGCTTAATGTTGAATAAGGCTAATCAATTGTGTTAGGATACTTTAGAAGTATAAACACAACATGCTTGTAATTAGGTCAAAGATGTTCATGTTGGACATGAAACAATTAATTAGAGTTTAGAACTCTAGATTAAAGCTTAGAGCTATGGCTACCATTCTAGATTCACTTGACCAGCTTTAGGTGGAGTAGAATTGTTCACGTGACATTTCGTATTGGGATTCTAAAATGGTTTGTGTATTGGATTCAAAATTTACGCAAACACGTATTTAGAATAAATTTATGTTTTTGGAAAAATATTTGATATTTTGAAAAATTATATTTTTATTTTATAACATGTGTTTATGATGGTTTTCAAATTAAAAATTAATTTTGAGTGTTTTTGAATTATTTAAGGAAGATCGGAAGCAATTAGGGTTAAAGACACTAATTGCATCAGCTCTCTGGAATCCATAGAGCTGAAGCTTAAAAGAAAACAATTGAAAATAATAAAAAAAAAAAGGGGGTTGCTTTGCGCTACAGTGCACTGTACATTGTAGCGCGTGTAGTGCACCCGCGTGGCACCCTTCGCGCGCGCTGATTTTATTTTCCTTTGTTCGAGAGCTTCCGGACTCCGTTTGAGTCTCTGTTTTTTCCTATACACTTGTAATGTAATATAGTATTTCATCAAATGATTTAAAATTACATCCATACTTGATATCCATGGGTTAGATCCATTTCCGCTGCCCGGGGCACCGATCCGACCCTAGGGGTTCCACAACTGCCCCAACAGTAGGGTAGGTCAAGTACTTGCATGATAGGTCGAGACAATCTCAGTTAATTTAATATATGCGGGAATAACTCTTATTCCTATATTAACCTACTACTGTTTCATTCGATCAAGGAATTTTATTAACAGTTAATTTTTCCTTTGTGAGTGTAACCCGTCGTTTCGGGATTCTTGGACTTAACGAGTGAATTGCCGCCGTAGGGTTGGTCAGTTCACAAGATACATCTAGAATCCCTATCCTCTCGGAACCCAAACATGATATTGACCCAAAATGGACACCATTCGTAGGGGGACGAAAACAAAGCCGTCTCGAGACGCCTTTTGAATCTCACGTTTTTGGACTAACAACGGAGATCGCGGGATATACTGTCGTATATCCCTCTCCCACTCACTATTTTAAAATTAAGGTTTCTATCTATAAAATATCTAATATTTTATTTTAACTAGTGTGGATAAATTTATGGCGGCTAAATCATAATTTTATTTATACTAGTTTAACATAAGTGACGTAACCAATTTTAACTCTTAAAATTATATCACTAACATTTCATTAGTCTCTACTAATAGTTTTACTCAATTAAACTAATTTGATTAGAGTGGTATTAGTGAGCTATTATATTTTAACTCTTAAAATACTATAACACTAGTAAGTCTAAACTTTATGGAATTCTAAAAGGTCAAAATTTTAATTAAACATTTTAATAAATCTTAGTGCGTTATAAAATACAATGGTACGTGGAATTGTATCTCGAGTGTAGACCATATTACCGTCCATTCGGAGTCGGCTATGAAATTTATATACGGGTTTCCATCCTATATACCAATGGAATTTATTATGCACCAATTAAGCCGAATATATTATAATTCAAATTTTAAACCATAAATCCAATTAATCTAATTAATTGATTTCTATGCATATCATATTCTAATTTAAACATTTTAAATTACATAAAATCATATTTTTATGTCTATATTGATAATGCATCTATGACATGTTATGGCATATAAAATGCATGAGTGGGCACCCTAAGCTATATGACATGTTATTCAAACAATTCGAAATAAACATACATATAACATAAAAAATATTTTGCATTGACCAGACTCTTATTTTTCCTATACTAATCTAATTAGTACATAAGATTCACCAAGGCATCCCTTGGTCTTCAAATCCCGCTCCAAAGTGTGTTGGCTCCTTTTGCGACTTCGGTGCTCCAAATTACAAAGATTGAAATTTTACATTGAAAAATAAAATTACAACAAATGTAAACAATGGCCTTATGGCCTTACATCCCAAAAACAAAACCAACTACAAAAATAAGAGCCGGAAAAATTTACGACCAATGCAAAATTCATGCATCACATGAAATAACAAAATCATTCATCATATGAATATTACATTGTGCCCACTCATCTAAACATGCATATCATATCTATAACTCATATAAATATATTAAAAACAGAAACTTTAAATGAAAAAAAGAAGGGTTAAGAACACTTTTCAACCTCGCTCTTGATGCCAATTGTAGGAAACGCTTTCCTCGCGCAGCGGAAGCGTCTTTGGCACACGGATCGAACTTGAAAAAATTTTCTGCCCTCCTCATATATATCCAGAATTTTTCCACCCAAAAATTCAGATTCCAAACAGCTCCATATTTTTATTCACTATTGAATGCTCGTTACACACGAGCCATGATGCAGCCTTGAACCATAAGCCACACCCACGCAAGCACCAGCCATGGATCTATGTAATGCGTGACTCCACTCATCAAAATTATACAATTTTCTCATTACCGAAAATAATTCACAAGCCACACATTGCGCACCAATCAAATATTATCTAAAAACTTTCTTTAATTTATTATTTACACGAAGCAAACAATAAATAAGCCACCACGAAGTCAGTTTGTTGATGATGTCGTGAGCCTGTATCAATGATTCGGATCTACCACTCGACCTTCCGAGCTATGTCTCGTTACCAACGGAAAGTAGTGTGGGCTACACTCACAAAAAAATGAATCCCTAAACCTTTTAGAGATGCAAACACTCTTGTGTATTTTTGATTTTATTTTTCTTCTTTTCTTTGTAAAGCTTTCTCAACTTTTGAGAGAATATGGGAGAAGAAGAAAGATGGCTAGGGTTGCAAGTGAAAGAGTTTTTTTTTGGAAAAGAAAAATCATCTTTTTCTTTTTTATACTTAGGTTTAATTTTACAAAATTAAAACAAACCCTAAGCATTTTCTTCTCTCCCAAATTCGGCCAAGGCACCAAAATAATTAGTTTTGTAACTTCCAGTATTAACTTTCCATAAAACTAATATATGTTACAAAAATAAATATTTAATTAACATTTTGAAAGTCATAACTTTCAAATTAATATTAAGGATTATTTGTTTCCAAAACAAACAAATCCCTTCCCATTTTCTTTGTGTAATAATCGGCAATAGCCTAAAGGAACTGGAATAAATCTCATTTATCTTAATTAATTTTGTAACAACAAAATAACTTTCCATAAAGCCAAAAGGTGTTACAAAATTAAAAGGATTAATGCCATAATGTATTTGTAACTTCCAAAATTAAATTTAGAGTTTCCAAAACCCTTTAATTGGAAATTACAACTTTAGCCTTATTAAATTATATCAAATATAATTTTATTTAATTCATTTAATAATTATCAATTAATTATTAAAACCATATATTAACTTTTAATATATAGTTCCAAGTGTTACATAATTAATATTATTAATCATATTAATAATATTTATTTTTTTGTGAGTATATAATTGGACTATCCAAATATACTAAATCCGCTATAGTATATTGAGCTAGCACGGGGACCAAATGGACCTACGGTTCCGAGCTCCAATAATCTCGAAATATTAATTAAGCTCTTAAATAAATATTCCGAATTATTAACTCCGGGTTAGTCCACTAAAAACTCGAAGTTGCACTCTCATTGCCGTAGATGATATATTAAGCCGAACTAAGTCGGTGTCCATCGATATAGTCATTACATACGAATTGACCCTTCACGAGTATCTCGTAATTAGAGTCGGGTCATAATGTCTGTTATACCCCTCTAATTATTTTTACCTTAACTACCATTGATTCTGTAATGAACGATTTATTCATAACTATTATGAATTTTAATCTTTCTATTCGTAATAGAAAGACTTGAGTGCTCAAATCGTTCAAGCACCGAATCAACCCTTAAGAAAGATACTCATCTACTTCTCGCAAGAAGGAGTGAACTCCAGGTCTATGTAAAACGTTCCCAGCTACACAACAGACCATGCCCCCAAAGTACGTAGCTATTGGTCGGGACTGCTACACCAACCTCACTTTTGTAAATCAAAGGACATGGCCTCCCATGCAGGAGTTCGTAGTACACTCAGGATTAAGATCAATCCATATATAACCATCTAGTAGATCGAAATGACTTTCTTAGTTTAACGGATATTATAAGAATGTCATTTCCATCTGGGTCCAGTCATATATGATCGCATCATACAAGGTGCCTCCATTCTCATGTCTCTACATTGACGATCCGGATCAAGATCGTCATACAAATATAGAATGGACCGCAGCTATAGATAAACCACAAACAAAGTACCCGTTTTGTTTGCTCTCTATGGACTATTTAAGATTACTAACTTCAGACTTAAATCCTCTTGTGTATGACACTCATACACTAAGTCTGAAGGTACATAAGTAATTTAGGGTATTCAAGATGATTTATAATATGCGAAAATTTAACAAATAATTTTGACAAATGAAAAACGCATCGTTTTATTTCAAAACATATAAAACTGTTTACATCACATGTAGCTCTAGGGCATACATCCCAACAATTACTGCATATTTTGATTATGAAATATGACAGATGGAAGTCAAAATCGCTTTCCTTAACGGAAACCTTTTGGAGGATGTTTATATGCAACAGTCTAATGGTTTTGTCATGCCAAAACATGCAAACAATGTTTGCAAGTTAAATCGATCCATCTATGGATTAAAGCAAGCATCTCGTTCTTGGAACCAACGTTTTGATGAGATCATAAAAGAATATGGTTTCATTCAAAACGAAGATAATTCTTGTGTACATAAGAAGGTTAGTGGGAGCGCACTGACATTCATTGTCATATATGTTGATGATGTATTGCTTCTTGGCAATGACATTCCCATGCTACAATCGGTGAAAGCTTGGCTTTCATTAAAATTCTCCATGAAAGACCTGGGAGAAGCGGCCTTTATTCTGGGAATAAGGATCTACCAGGATAGATCTAGAAAGCTGCTTGGACTCTCCCAGAGCTCGTACATTGACAAATTGTTGAAGAGATTCAACATGGATCAGTCCAAGAGGGGGCTGCTTTCGGTGTCACATAACGTCTCTCTATCTAAGGACATGTTAACTAAAACTCAAGATGAGAGAGATGCAATGAGTCGGATCCCGTATGCTTCTGTAGTCGGATCAATCATGTACGCCATGATATGTTCGCGATCTGATGTCTTATATACTTTGAGCATGTGCAGTCGCTATCAGGCCGATCCAGGTGATGGTCACTGGATTGCGGTAAAAAAACATCCTTAAGTATCTTATACGAACTAAGGATGCTTTCTTAGTCTATGGGGATGGAGAACTTGAGGTGATTGGGTTCACCGATGCAAGTTTCCAAATCGATAAAGACGATTGTAAGTCGCAATCGGGGTATATATTTTGTTTGAACAACGGAGCAGTGAGCTGGAAATCTTCCAAGCAATAGATTGTTGCCGATTCAACAACAGAAGCGGAATATATTGTTGTAGCTGAGGCAGCAAAAGATGCAGTTTGGATCCGTAAATTCCTAATTGGATTAGGAGTAGTTTCATTAGCAGCTTAGCTCGTACCTTTGTATTATGAAAATAACAGGGCTATAGCACAGGCTAAGGAACCGCGGTCTCATCAACGGTCTAAGCATGTACTTCGACGTTTCCATCTTATTCGTGAGATCATACATCGTGGCGATGTGAAAATCGAGAAGATCGCATCAGATGACAACATTGCAGATCCGCTGACGAAAGCTATTTCTCAACAAAAATTTGAGCGACATATACATAGTTCAGGTGTTAGATACTTGAGTGATTGGCTATGAGCCAAGTGAGAGATTGTTGGAAAATTATGACCCATAGCATCACTATTTGTAAAAGACATGGTGTTTTTGTACAAATTAACTATGTGACAAAATGAAATTGCTATTTTATCATTTTTGTAATTGGATTACTTGGATATATATAATGATAAAAGTCCTTATGGTTAAATCGGATCAATAAGATATGAGACAATATTAATCCATAAACGGTTTAATCATTAAATATCACTAGTCGTAGTATTATTGAGACTGGACATTGATAATGCAGAATAGACTAGTATTGCACTTGTGCGCGTTATGGAAGCTTAACGTCATAGTTCTCATATATTTAGGTATTGGATACTTATGCAAGTGTGATAAGAGGTTCTATTAGCCGTTGGACCGGGAACATCTTCGCTCTGGATAGACCCCATCGGAGTCTCATTGGTAGTATGACTATATTGAAGGAGTTTTATGGCGGAAATTCGGTAACGCAGCGGAACAGTGGAAATCAAAATTTTCCGATTTCAAAACTTTTTCTCGGATCAATTAAATAAACTTACTTATTTAATTACCTAATTATCAAATTATGAAATATTACACAAGAAATCAAATTTTTGTGTAATTACCAAATTACCCCAAAACTTTTCATTTTATTCATTTTAGTCCTAAATTAATCAAAACAATTTTGGATGATTCTAAATCATTTCTAAGATGAATTTAACATGTCATACACATCAAAAATCAAATTGCAACATGAACCCCAAATTTTGACAAATGCCGTGAGCCCCCCTTTTGGCCAAATTGTGCATTTTGCTCTTTTAATGTTCAAAACACATCAAGATGAAATTCAATCAACATAAGATTTTATATGCATCATATACACATCCAAATACACAACATAAATGAAAATCCCCAAATTTGGAAGTGGTCTTAAACCCTAATTTTTCAATTTCATCAAATTAGACAAATTAGACCAAATTAGTAAAATCCAACACTTCAATCATGTTTCTTCCACACCAATCAAGCCTCACCACAATGAAATAACTATATAACAAATCTAGGTCATTTAAGAATGGTTCAATAACTCTAGAATGGCAACATGTTTCTCAAACCATCAAAAGAATGCTTATAAACACATTAATAACATTCTATGATCTTTATACATGCTTAACCATATCATATAACTCTCATACATCAAAAACACAAAGAATAAAGAATAGAAAAACATAAGAAACTCATAGTATGTAGCCTAGAACTCAAGGAACATTTTCCTTTCTAATAGCAAGTTGGAAAAACTTACTAAAATCAAAGATTTTCTTTGTTTTCTTTTTCTTTCTCTCAAGCTTCTTTGCTTTCTTTAATGGAGTATTTTGATAAGTATTGAAGGTGAAAAAAAATATCTAACCCTTAGATATTAAGTAGGGTGGCCGAAAATAACAATAAAAATTAAAGGAAAATAGATTTTCAATTTCTTTAATCAAATTAAAAGAAAATATCTATTTACTTTAACTTTACATTAAATAAAAAAGTCAACCAATTTTGCATTAGATATTTCCTAATTCAAATATCAAAATTAGATATTTCATATGATTTAACAATTAAATAATTAATTAAATACAAATATCTAATTATATGTATTATATTTACATTAAATATTACAAATACATATACTAATGATATATGGCAATTATCACAATTTGACAATTAACAAATGTGTATTTAATAATATCAAATATTAAATACAAATACACATTAATTAGGAAATGTCGGTTCGGCCTCTAAAGCATGTATCTTTCGTTTAACCTTTAAATTATTTACAAATAATCAACATTATTCATAAAAGTTGCCCTAGTGCTCTACGAGTATATTTCATTAGTGAGACTCTCTAGATTCAGGCATATCCGTCACAAAATCCAATTTCATGTCCATAATTTACCCACCCGTAAATTATAACTATCACGGATAAACTCGCTGAATCATACAGGTCGAGGTCATGGCAAATGTATAATTCATCCGTCATAGGTATCCGGATATATCCCAGAGATATAGATGTAAACGTCAAATCTCTATAGGGACAATTCTGTCGACGTCTCTATTAGCAATCTCTAAAAGAACACTTAGAACTGACTTCTAAAGCGTACCACGGCCCCATGGTTTTATCTTATTGCTAATCATATGGACTACCTATGCTCTGTAGGCAGAACTGACGGATCCTATCTCGATACACACAGGACACCCTGAGGATCTATCCACACCCAATGAACAGGCGGAGGTCTGATCTAAATAGATCGGTGACGTGACTGTCATCTAAGTGTGGAAGATGTCTCATGTGCCCACAGTGGTATCTCAAGTCGAAGAATCACAAGTGCTACTCAACCCGAGAAGATTCTTATTGACATTGGTGTACCATCCATTAAGAATCGTCGGTGAGTCGTTCAATATTTATCCGCTATAAACACCTACACGTCTATACGAGTCTCCAAGACTGATGGTTCATTGAGAAACCATTGGAATCATATATTCCAGTATACGACATGTACCAGTCTCAACAGGTTTACTTTACTGATCAAGTAGTGTAAACCTTGACCAGGAACTGTCTGAGAATGACAACGTCATGATACAACTCAATTTCAGTTGCGACGCTTTTGCAACAGCATCATGACTAGTCATTCTAAGGTCATTACGTCTTTACCATATTAAAAGATATATTTTATTACAGAAACTGCTTATATTATTCATAATAATAACGTTTTACAGTAGTATTCTCAAATAAATACAATCGAGAATTGCGCTCTGAGCACTAACCCCAACAAAATCTCCCACTTGCTCTAGTGCCAATATCGATTGTATCTAATACCCATCGACTTCACGTGTTTATCAAACAACTTCGAAGGTATGGCCTTCGTCAACGGGTCTGCTACAGTATCTTCACTCGGTACCTTGCACACGATAATGTCCCGTCGCGACACATTCTCTCGAATGATGTGGTACTTTCATTCAACATGCTTCGACTTCTGATGCGCATTCGGTTCCTTTGCTTGCGCAATGGCTCCAATATTATCACAGTATAACAGAATCACATTCTCGATATTTGGGACGACTCCAAATTCTGTGATCAAATTCATTATCCACACATCCTCATTTGCAGCTTCAGAAGCTGCAATATATTCCGCCTCAGTGGTGGAATCTGCTGTTGACCCCTGTTTAGAACTCTTCCAATAAACTGCACCTCCGTTAAGGGTAAATACGAATCCAGATGTAGACTTTCTATCATCAGGATCCGATTGGAAATCGGAATCCGTATACCCGTTAACTTGCAGTTCGTTTCCTTCATAAATTATTAACTTATCCTTAGTATATTTTAGATACTTCAGGATATGTTTAATGGCCATCCAATGGTCATTACCTGTATTGGACTGGTATCGACTGGTTACGCTAACAACGAAAATGATATCAGGCCTGGTACATAACATGGCATACATTATGCTACCCAAACACAAAGCATAAGGTTGGTTTGACATTCTAACATTCTCATCTTTTGTTTGTGGACTCATCTTCTTCGAAAGATGAATCCCATGTCTGAATGGTATGTTTGTTGTCTTACAGTTACCAAAATTATACCGTTCCAAGATCTTATCTATGTACGTTGACTGTGATAACCCAATCAGCCTCCTTTGTCTAACTATATAGAGTTTTATCCCTAAAACATATGAAGCTTCTCCCAGGTCCTTCATGGAGAAATTCTTACGGTGGTACGCTTTGACGCTTTGTAATATACCTAAATCATTCCCAATGATTATGATGTCATCAACATATAGGACTAAAAATACGACCATGCTCCCACTAGACTTCTGATACACACATGATTCTTCCGAATTCTTGAGAAAACCAGACGATTGAATAATCTCGTCGAATCGAAGATTCCAACTTCGTGAAGTTTAAGTCCATAAATGGACTTCTTAAGCTTACATACCATACGCGAGTTTTCGCTGGACGCAAAACCTTTCGGCTGTTCCATATAGATTTCTTCATCAAGAAATCCATTTAGAAAAGCTGTTTTAACATCCATTTGCCAAATCTCGTAGTCATGATACGCAGCTATAGAAAGTAAAATCCGAATAGACTTAAGCATTGCTACTGGTGAAAAAGTTTCATCGTAGTCGACGCCAGGTCGCTGCGTGTAACCATTTGCTACCAGTCGGGCCTTGTAAGTTTCAACCTTACCGTCAGGCCCTCGCTTCCTCTTGTAAACCCATTTACAACTGATAGGAACAATACCTTCGGGAAGCGGAACCAAGTCCCAAACTTGATTCTCATGCATTGAGTCTATCTCGGATTTCATGGCACTTTGCCATTTCACGGAGTCGATGTCCAACATCGATTCTCTATAGGTAAAAGGACCTGTCTCTTCAACTAAGAGAACATCTAGACTATTTTCTTGTATCAATACAAGCGTTCAGGAGGTCTAGATACCATTTTCTGACCTACGGAGTGTGTGTGTTGAAGGTCCTTCATCTACTTGAACTTCAGGTTCCTCTGTTGGTTTGTTGTTTTCAGGTTGGACTTCATCAAGTTCAACATGTCTATGATTACCACCTTCTGACAAAAATTCTACTTCGAGAAATTTTGCGAAGTGAGATACGAACACATTTCGATGCTCGGTATCATAGAACAGATACCCCCTCGTATTCGAAGGATATCCGACAAACCTAAACTTTTGCCCTCAAGGCGAAAGCTTATCTTGCTGAGTCACCATGACATAGGCAGGACAACCCCAAACCTTAATGTAACTAAGATTTGGTCTCCTACCGAACCATATCTCATACGGAGTTATAGGAACAGCTTTTGAAGGAATCTTATTCAAAAGATATGCATCTGTTAAAAGAGAGTAGCCTCATAAGAAATAGGGCAAATCTGTGAAACTCAACATCGACCGGACCATATCCAATAAAGTCTGATTTCTCTTCTCAGACACTCCATTGTACTGAGGAGTACCTGGAGGAGTATATTGAGCAAGAATCTCATTCTCTTTCATATAATAAATGAACTCATCACTCATATATTCTCCGCCTCGATCAGATCGTAGGCATTTAATATATTGACCAGTTTATTTTTCTACTTCATTTCGGAACTCTTTGAACTTTTCAAAGGTTTCTGATTTATGTCGCATCAAATAGACATAATCGTACCATGACAGATCATCGGTAAAGGTAACGAAGTATGAATAACCACTGTGATCTGTCTGACTTAGTGGACCACAAACATCAGAATGTACGAGTTCCAGTAAGTTAGTGGCACAGTGTCCAACACCTGAAAATTGGGCTTTGGTCATCTTACCCTGAATACACGATTCACAAGTTGGATAGGATTCAATGGTGAGATCAGGTATCAAACCATTCCTAACCAATTGGGTAAGGCGTTTAACGCCTATATGACCTAGTCGCATATGCCAAAGTTCAGTATTATTAACAACAGGTCAACTACGTTTATTTATTCCAGTATTCAAAATATCTTTTGAAGTTTGCAATGTATAATGACCATGCTTATTTGGACAACAAAGGATCTGAATATTACGTTTATCATATAAATACAAAGAAGAATTCTTAATATTAATATGATAGCCTTCTGTATCCAATACAAAAAGAGATATAATATTAGCTACACATCCAGGTACAAAATAACAGTCATATAAAAAAAGTGTCCATTTCAGCAAAGGGATCTCGCATACTCCCACTGCAACTGCATCCAGTTTGTCTCCACTCCCGAATCGCAACTGCATCTCTTCAGGCTTCAGTTTCCTACTTTCCTTCAGCACCTGCAACGAATTGCAAATGTGAATGGGACAAGCAGAATCTAAAATCCAGGTGGATGTAACGGCTTCATAAGCCAAAGATATATCAATAACTGGAAAAATAAATGTACCTGATGTAGATGCTCTCTCCTTCCTCAGCTGGGCAATATAGTCAGAACAGTTCCTTTTCTAGTGCCCGACATTACTGCAGTGATGGCACTTGTCGTCAAAAGCCATCTGAGGCTTTGCTATCTTTGCCTGTGGATGAGGACTGAAACCCTTCTTCTTATTCCCTTTCTTCTTCTTTCCCTTTGATCATGTCTGGGAAGAAGCAGAAAGCTAAGTAGGTCTCGGAGGGCGAGTCGGTACTCCCTTCTTGAGGTCATCTTTCGCCGTGAGCAACATCATATGCAGCTCTTGGTAGGTACATATAATCCCATTCATGTTGAAATACATCACGAACTGGCGATAAGAAGCTGGGATTGAACCAAGAATGACACTCATACCGAGAATGTCATTCTGAATGACATTATGTTGCCTCAAGTGATCGATCAAATCGATCATCTAAAGAATATGTGGTCTAACAGCTTGCCCCTCATCCAATCGCGCATGGAACACTTCCATTGCGACCTTGTGAACAACAACTTGTTCTTGGTTCTCAAACGATTGTCTTAATCGTGTCATCATACTATACGCATCTGACATGCCATAGTATTGTTTCTTGAGTCCCGATGAAAGCAAACTTAAGATGTATGATTTAACTTTTAAATCATCATCCTTCCAAGCTTGGAAGACTTCGCATGCTTCTGGTGTAGCATCATCTGCCACAGCAAGGCGCAGTGGACCCTCAAGAACATATCCCAACTTCTCGGAATCGAGGACAATCCTCAAATCCAAATCCCTATCGGTGAATTTCTCAGTGCCCTTGAGTTTGTTCGCATCAAACATACGCGTAAACTGATTAGTGGATGGTGCCGCCATCGCAAATCTATCATGTAGATCATGAAAAACGGTTAGCAGAAATTAAGCAGTTTCATATAATATCATAAGCATAAACTAGATCATCGATTTTTAATCTAAAAATGCCCCTCCCACTAAATCATGCAATACTGTAATCCCCAAACAGAATACAAAGATTTAATAATTAAATTAAATGTAAATAGTGAAAAGTGGATCCCATGAATATATTTCAGCTCACTGCAGACGCACGGTCTCGCCTACGTATATTCATCGGGTAGACAACACATTTGTCAATCACTCACTAGTGACTCCTTGCTTTCCGGTCCTGGTCGTTTCTCGTTGTGACTGCTAAGGCAGGCCCACAAGGAGACGTACCAATGTTAAACTTGTCAATGATAAACTCAAGCTACTTGCGTAACCCTGACAGCTAGGGCATGTTCAGGATTCCGCTTTTGCTTGAATTTATCTAGTATCTAATATACATCCGACATAAATAAATCTCTATCGGCTACACCCTCACAGTAGAGGCACGGTCTCTGATGTAGTCACAGAGAAATATTCATAAACCGTATTGACAAGACGGATCATATAACATGCATCAAATATATAATTACATTTAAACCTTACTAATTAGGGATTTTCCACAAAGTGTCATACACCCTAAATCTAATCAAATTAGATTAAAACAAGCATGTATAAACTAAGAAAACATGATTAAACATTGAATTTAAAGGGATAATCATATTAGGGGGCCTAGAATCAGACTCGCTCTGATATCATTTTGAAGGGGTTTTACTGCGGAAATCCGGTAACGCAGCGGAATAGTAGAAATTCAAAATTTTCCGATTTCAAATATTTTTCTCAGATCAATTAAATAAACTTATTTATTTAATTACCTATTATCAAATTATGAAAAATTACACCCGAAATCAAATTTTTGTGTAATTACCAAATTGCCCCAAAATATTGCATTTTATTCATTTTAGTCCTAAATTGTTCGAAACAATTTTGGATGACTCTAAATCATTTCTAAGATGAATTTAACATGTCATACACATCAAAAATAAAATTGCAACATGAACCCCAAATTTTTGACAATTTTTGACAAATGACGTGAGCCCCCCCCCCCCCCCCCTTTGGCCAAATTGTGCATTTTGCTCTTTTAATGATCAAAACACATCAAGATGAAATCCAATCAACATAAGATTTTATATGCATCATATACACATCTAAATACACAAAATAAATGAAAAGCCCCAAATTTGGAAGTTGACTTAAACGCTAATTTTTTAATTTTATCAAATTGGACAAATTAGACCAAATTAGTAAAATCCAACACTTCAACCATGTTTCTTCCACACCAATCAAGCATCACCACAATGAAATAACTGTAGAAAAAATCTAGGTCATTTAATAGTGAGTCAATAACTCTAGAATGGCAACAAGTTTCTCAAACCATCAAAAGAATGCTTATAAACATATTAATAACATAGTCTATGATCTTTATACATGCTCAACCCTATCATATAACTCCCATACATCAAAAACAAAAAGAATAAAGAATAGAAAAACATAAGAAACTCATAGCATGTAGCCTAGAACGCAAGGAACATTTTCCTTTCTAATAGCAAGTTCGAAAAACTTACTAAAATCTAAGTTTTTCTTTGTTTTCTTTTTCTTTCTCTCAAGCTTCTTTGCTTTCTTTAATGGAGTATTTTGATAAGTGTTGAAGGTGATCAAAAATATCTAACACTTAGATATTAAGTAGGGTGGTCGAAAATAACAATAAAAATAAAAGGAAAATAGATTTTCAATGTCTTTAATCAAATTAAAAGAAAATATCTATTTACTTTAACTTTACATTAAATGAAAAAGTCAACCAATTTTTCATTAGATATTTCCTAATTCAAATATCAAAATTAGATATTTCATATTTGTAATTACTTTAATTATTTAACAATTAAATAATTAAATAATTAATTAAATACAAATATCTAATTATTTGTATTATATTTACATTAAATATTCCAAATACATATATTAATGATATATGTCAATTATCATAATTTAACAATTAACAAATGTGTATTTAACAATATCAAATATTAAATACAAATACACATTAATTAGGAAATATCGGTTCGGCCTCTAAAGCATGTATCTTTCGTTTAACCTTTAAACGATTTACAAATAATCAACATTATTCATAAAAGTTGCCCTAGTGCTCTACGAGTATATTTCATTAGTGAGACACTCTAGATTCAGGCATATCCATCATGAAATCCAATTTCGTGACCATAATTTACCCACCCGTAAATTGTAACGATCACAGATAAACTCAATGAATCATACAGGTCGAGGTCATGGCAAATGTATAATTCCTCTGTCACAGGTATCCGGATATATCCCAGAGATATAGATGTAAACGTCAAATCTCTATAGGGACAATCCCATCGACGTCTCTATTAGTAATCTCTAAAAGAACACTTAGAACTGACTTCTAAAGTGTACCACGAACCCATGGTTTTTTCTGATTTCTAATCATATAGACTACATATGCTCTGTACACAGAACTGACGGATCCTATCTCGATACACACAAGACACCCTGAGGATCTATCCACACCTAACGAACAAGCGGAGGTCTGATCTAAATAGATCGGTGACATGACTGCCATCTAAGTGTGGAAGATGTCTCATGCGCCCACAATGGTATCTCAAGTCAAAGAATCACAAGTGCTACTCAACCCGAGAAGATTCTTATTGACGTTGGTGTACCATCCATTAAGAATCTTCGGTGAGTCATTCAGTGTTTATCCGCTATAAACACATACACGTCTATACGAGTCTCCAAGACTGATGGTTCATTGAGAAACCATTGGAATCATATATTCCAGTATACGATATGTACTGGTCTCAACAGGTTTACTTTACTGATCAAGTAGTGTAAACCTTGACCAGTAACTGTCTGAGAATGACAACGTCATGATACAACTCAATGTCAATAGCGACGCTTTTGCAACAACATCAGGACTAGTCATTCGAAGGTCATTACGTCTTTACCATATTAAAAGATATATTGTATTACTAAAAATGCTTATATTATTCATAATAATAACATTTTACAGTAGTATTCTCAAAGAAATACAACTGAGAATTGGCGCTCTGAGCACCAACCCCAACATATGTGTCTATGGGAATCTGAATCAGGGTAGGTGTATGTGATCTTTAACCTGAGACTTGCATCGCTATTACTTGCGACAATCAGTTAACTTTGGTATTGGTCGTCTGGAGCTTTAACAGGTTCTGTGTATGACTCTGCTGGGTTTACTGAGAATCGTAGTGTATTGGATGTGATGTCAAGATGGGAGTATCACTTCAGTCATATGGAGATGATGGTCACGCAGGATACAATACTAGTACTCTTAAATGTTGCAGCTATCGGGATAGTATGACTAGGTCATGACTATCCGATTATAGAGACTAGTTACGCGGGATCCGATATATGCTTCGTATGGGGCAGACACAGCGACAGGCCTGACCTAGCATGTGACATCCGATACTGGATCGTATTAAGCAATTACATTGTATTACTACGCCTGATATAGATAATATTCCTAGGTGGATATTTCTGGAGAATTGGGTAGACACGGTGCCTTGCTAGAAGCCAACCATGTCTTGTAAATCGGTGAGAAAGTGGTACGGGGTACGCACGTGTTTGGATAGTCTGATGATCGTATTTACTGCCAACATATTCAGGAATCTCTTGGGTCGCTTCCTAAAGATTCACCGATGACATTTGACTCGAACAGAATTAATCTGGGATTAATTATGAGAGAGAAAATTAATTTGGGATTAATTGCTGCAAGAATTAATCTGGGATTAAATTCGTCTAGAAGAGAGAACGTGATTAATTTAGAATTAATCAATTAAATAATATATCGAATATATTAATTGAAATTGGATTTCAATGCGAAATTAAAATTGGATTTTAATGCGAAATTAAAATTGGATTTTAATTCGGGCAAACGAACTAATTTGGAATTAATTCGTAAGCGACTATCGTAATAATTTTGCTAGGCATAATTATTTAATTAAATTGGATTTAATTAAATCGCGACGGAAAATTCGTTTAATATGGAATTAAACAAAACCGGCCCAAGTCTAGTTGTGTGTTGTGTAAGCCAACTTAAATTTGGAATTTAAAGTGGTGGGACCCACTCCACTTACATCAATTGTCAAAATGTGATGTAAGTAGTTGGCTATTATAAATGTGGCATTTACTCAACACAACTACTAACTTTTGAAGTTACTATTCATCTTCTCTCTTCTCCCTCTCAAGGACGAAACTTGCTTCTCTCCAAATGAAATTTTTTCTTCAATTTTTCTTTAAAAGCTAGCACTTTTGGGGTCATTTGAGGTGATAAGGAAACTCACACAAAAGTTTAGAACTCATCAAAGCTTGGAGCTTCTTCATCCATTCAAGAAATTTCGAATTTCACCCACCTATCAATGTGAGTATTTCCGCTACTTTCACTTGATTATTCACACACAAATCATTATTTAGAGATCTTGTGGCATGTGTAGGACACTGACAGTACAGACACCAAACAACAAACAAGCTACTACAACATAGCAAAGTAAGCCCAGCAAAGCTCAGAAAGCCAGGTATGTAAAAAATACCTGCATGACTTTGATAGTCATGTCATTGTCACACACTGCACAAGCCTACCAAAATTGGGGCAATTATAGACACTGTATTTTTTATGCATAGCCCGATGATGAGTCTCTTATAGGGACACCCTCTGAAAATTGGGTAATTATAAAAATGGATACAATGAAGGAAATGAACTTCAGGGAACACAACTAAAAGTCGGTCGGATATCCCTTATGTCCGGCTTACCTTCTCTCGAAACTAAATTTTCCGGCCTGACAAAACACAACCTGTCAGTGAACGAGTAGATTATCAGTTACTTAAGTTAAGGAACTTGATTACGTCTGGCTGACTTATAATTCAAATCTAATATCCAGCCGGATATTTATCGAGCTATCTAGCCCCTATGTCTAGTTCATTTTAAGTTTCCCAGTTCAATTTTATTAATGGCCAGTTAATGAAAAAGCATTAAGATTAAGACTCAATAAATAAATCTTTATAATACCCAAACTATAATCTAACCCCTTATAAACCGGTGATATTAAAAGTCATCACAACCCCAGATAACTAATTTAGTTACAACACATAACTAGGGCTAGTATTGAAAAGTAAATTACCAGTATCCCCATGTCACCCCTTAATTTGCTGCTTCTTTAGTTCTCTTTAATTAGTCTTTGTTAATGGTGGTGGGGATTTTGAAGCTTATTTTAGGTTTTGGCTTCAGAATTAAGGGGTGACATGGGGATACTGTGTAACGATGATACGATCGAGTAGAAGAGGAATACTGAAAAGTAAATACTGAAAAGTAAATTACAATAAAATAAAATGCTAAGGTAAAAGGAATTATTTTTTCTACTACTAATTTAGATATCTCCCATAATATAATAGATAAACTTGTGATAACATTACCAACCAGCCATATAGGCGGTATCCTGATTAAGTCAAATTAAGTCCAACCAGCCATTAAGGCGGTAAAAAGATTTGTACATGAACCTGCCATATAGGCGGTAAGAAAGTTTAATTACCAACCGACCAATCTGGCGATATCCTTGATTAGTCAGGTTTAAACCAGATTTAAAATGAATTACCAACCGACCAATTTGGCGGTATCCTTTTTAAGTCAATATTTTAAATAGTGAATATATTATATTTAAGGGAGATTAATCTAAATAGCAATAGTAAAAGAATTACCTTTCACCCTAGCTGGGGAAGTTACCTCCTCATGGTGAATAGTAAAAACTGTAAAAAGTAAGAAAGTAAATTACTATTATTACAAAACGTAATTAAAATTAATTACAAAACTAAAAAAACTAAAAACTAAAAGAAACTAGAAAGAGAAACTCCCTCTTTACATCAAAGAGATGAGAGAGAGTGGTAAAACTGAAACTGGGATTTCGCGCTCTATTTATAGGGGTCAATAAGGGTCGCGCGTCGAGACGCCCAGCTTGCGTCGCGACGCCCGTTTGGTCGATGTGGCAGCTTCTGGTTCGTCGGTTGAAGATTCTGGATAAGGTGATAAGGTGACAAGTGGCAAGGTGGTTGGGGCTCAATTATTGTGACACGTGGCGGCTTATGATTGGTCGGCTATATTCTTATCCGCCACGTGTCAGATAGGGATAAGAGAGCCAATAATTGATGCTGATGTGGCGCTGACGTGGCGACACGTGGCAATTTGACTGTCGGCACCATAGAATCGCGACATGTGGCACGCTGTGATTGGTTGATGATGACGTGGCAGTTTGACTCGGTCAATCAGGTGATGTGGACGATGACGTGGCAATGACCTGGAGTGACATGTGGCGATACGTGGCGATGGTGACTGTCGGCACCGTAGGATGATGACACGTGGCACGGCGCATGTTAGCAGATCGGCTGTGATGGTGACACGTGGCACGGCGCACGTTAGCAAAGTCAAATTTTCTCAGATTCTGATTTGTGGACCCGGCGTACTTTAGTACTGTTCGGCGCATGTTAGGCGTCGCGACGCCAAAGGCTTGAGCGTCGCGACTCGCACAAATTACCAAAATGCCCTTTTTGCTAATTTTCACTGTTTTGCTCCAAATCACCTCCAGAATGTCCTGAAACTTTATTTATCAACAAAATAACACAAAACACGTCAAAATATTCACAAAACTCAAGAAACTATACAAAATATTAGGTTAAATGAGTGGGAAATAGTGATAGATTTACCACTCATCACACCCTCAAACCTAACATTTTGCTAGTCCTCGAGCAAAACACAAAATAAAATAACATAATAAAATAAAATTTTAACTAAGCCACTTTCGTAGGGATCATGGTTGCATTTAGCGTATGCAACAAGCCTTTAAACCCCTAGGTGTCCCTAGTGGATGAGTTGTAGTCTCGTGAGGGTTTACAGCAATGATAGTAATACCCACGAACATTTTATAAAAGTAGAAAGGTAATGAAACTAATGCACACAAAAGCAAAAAGACAAGCGAAAAGAGAATAAAGAAGTTAGTGACTAATCAGGTGAAATTTCTACTCCAAGTTACTAGTTGTTTTGTTTCTTTCTAAATTACTGAATAAGTAAATTCTCCGATTATATTTACCATTCTTCATATACACAGCCAACAAAATATTAAACAATTCATTTTTGCCCACAACAGTTTTAAGTGATTATAAGTGCAGTTGATAAGAGAGTTATATTTTTGTCCTAAAGTTTTATCAGAATTCACACCTTTTGTAGCAATGGAATAAATTTTTCGGATTTTTTCTGATTTTTTCTTTGATTTTTGATTTTTTTTTTATTTATATACAATATCTTCCGTCTATGTAGCGAGCTTTGGGTCAGTGGCTCCCAAACCAGTTGGTTTTAGGGCACCAGGTATTAAGACACCCCTACGGACTTAATTACTCAAACTTCAGATATACATATTTTTGCAGCATCTTTGATCCATGTAGCGAGCTTTGGGCCAGTGACTCCCAAACCAGTCTGTTTTAGGGCACTAGGTGTTAAAACACCCTTACATACTTAATAACTCCGATCTCAGTTTTTTTTTTTTTTTTGTACTTCATTGCTTTTTGAGATGATTCCTTCAATTAAACTAGAGCACTGAATATTACAAACTTTTCAATTATAGTTCATGTCCGTATGTTACTATATATGTTGATAACATCTGTCAACTGAGCATATGAAGATCCATTTTAGTCAGTATTATGGAGAATTCACAAATTAAATAATTTAAAAGGAAATAAACAAAAATTAACTTGTTTCGAAATAGGTTTGAGATACGTCTCAGGAGTGGAAACTCCTTACTCAGCTATCTCTTACCAATTTCACCTTTTTAGTCAAAATAAAAACGCAAAAACGCAAAATATTTTTGTAATTTTTGAAAAAAAAATCAATTTTTTTGTATTTTTCGAAAAAATTTGGATTAAAAATAAAAATAACACACATACTAAAAACAAGGTACTGATCAACTAATTTACTCCCCCAAACCTAAATGAGACATTGTCCCCAATGTCTTAAACAGTTGAAGAAGAGTTTAGAAGATAGTACCTGGTTAGCTGAAATTCTACAGGAAATTAAAGGTTAAGATCCAGATTAATCCGACGCCTCTTACCACGATCATCCTCGGACCAATTTTTCTTTGAAAGGATAGGGTCAACTTGTGGTTCATAGGCTAAGAGTTGGTCAATTAGATCCGGAGCAGTTCTGGCAGTAAAGAGTAGTTCTTTCAAAGGTTTTGACACGAACCCATTTCTTCGGGCATCATCAAGAAACACACAAAGAAAATCATAAAATCCATCAACGTTAAACAACCCAATTGGTTTATGGTGTATGTTCAGGTTCGCCCAAGATAGCACTATAAAAATTTCCTCCAATGTGCCCAAGCCACATGGCAAAGCAATAAAAGCATCAGAACGATTAATCATTTCTACCAGTCGTTTAGACATATCTGGCACGATCAGTTCCTCTCCGTTTGATGGTCCAATAAGATTTGCCTCTGCCAAGGGTTTTGGGATGATTCCCAAAACGTGACTGCCTCCTTCCTGTACAGCCTTTGAAGCGATCCCCATAAGTCCAAGATTGCCTCCGCCATATATTAAGTGCATATTCCTTGCAGCTAAGACTCGACCTAATTCATGTGCTACTTCTATGTACTGTGGTTTAGTACCAACACTACTACCGTAAAACACACAGATGTTTTCAACTCGTCTTCTTGAAGTGGCTTCCATTTTTATATGTATTTCTTTCTCAACTCTGGATGTCTTCAAAAGTGCAATGATGAGTTGAATTTATAAGTCCTTTGATCATCAGTAACCTCATCCGTTCCAAGCGAGCTTTGTAAACTTTCATCAGAGATTTTTGAGGGAGAGAAAGAAATTGCTTGTGAAGATTTGCGAGAGCTTCTTCCATCGTGAAATGACTTTACGTGCAATAATTAAACACACAAAAATAAAACACACCAAATCACAATATATAAAAAAATTGCATGGGTTGCCTCCCTGCGAGCGCTAAGTTTAAACGTCGTTAGCTAGACGTGACTTCTCGAACGTTAAGCTGGATCTGAAAGTGTAACACTTTCTTTTTGTCGCTCAAATGATTCTCCCAGTAGTGCTTGACACGCTTGTTTTTAACCTTGAAAGTTTTGTTGGAGTCAGGATCATGTATCTCAACGGCTCTATCTGGTAAAACTTTGATGATCACAAATGGACCTGACCACCGTGATTTTGGCTTCCATGGGAAGAATTTCACCCTTGATTTGTTTAACAGTACCTTCTGCCCTGGTTCCAGTTGTATGCGTACTAACTTCTCATCATGTCTTTTCTTGCCTTTTTCTTTATACAATTTGGCATTCTCAAAAGGCTGATTGTGGAATTCTTCCAATTCGTTGAGCTGGTGGAACTTTTTCTCTTCTGTTGCTTGTAGTGCAAGAATTGGCTCTTTCAGTGCAAAAGACGCTTTATCTTTAGGCTCCACAGGCAATTGACATGCTTTAAGTTTGTCAGTAGAACTTTGTCTTTCATCAGAGTTCTGAATGGTACTGTGTATCACATCAAGTCTGAAACATTCCTCTTTCTTTTCATCATCTGGGAAATTCATGGCCTTGAAAACATTGAATGTTACTTCTTGGTCATGTACCCTCATGGTTAATTCTCCTTTTTGTACATCAATAATGGTTCGACCTGTATCCAAGAATGGTCTCCCGAGGATGATTGGCACGTCTGCGTCTTCCTCAATATCAAGGACAATAAAATCTGCTGGGAAAATGAATTTGTCAACTTTGACTAGCACATCTTCAACTACACCTCTCGCAAATACGAGCGTTCTATCAGCAAGTTATAGAGAGACTGAGGTGGGCATTGTTTCTCCAATCTGCAGTTTCCTGAAAATAGAAAAAGGCATCAAGTTAGCACTAGCACCTAAATCACATAAAGCCTTACCAAAGTCATGTTCTCCTATGGTGCAAGGAACAGTGAAACTGCCAGGATCTTTCAACTTTGGAGGAAGTTTCCTCTGAATGATAGCGCTGTATTCTTCTGATAATGCTACTGTCTCGTAATCTCCCAATCTCCGCTTTCGTGAAAGAATGTCTTTCATGAATTTGGCATAGCTGGGCATTTGTTCCAACGCTTCTGCAAATGGAATGTTGATATGCAGCTTTTTGAAGATCTCAAGGAACCGAGAAAACTGCTTGTCCAATTTGTTCTTCTGAAGACGTTGAGGAAAATATGGAGGTGGAATGATCTGTTCTTTTTCATTTTCTTCTTTTTCCTCCATCTGTTGCTTTGTTTCTTTTAGAACTTCCTCAACAGCTGTTTTGGCTCCAATATCTTTGTTGATTTCAGTACCGCTTTTTAACATGATGGTATGACACTACTCCTTCCCTATGTTCCTTGGATTTGATTCTGTGTTGCTGGGAAGATTCCCTGGCGGTCTGTAACTCTGAGCATTGGCCAGTTGTCCGATTGATTCTCCAGTGTCTTAATAGAAGCATATTGACTTTGAATTAATGCTGCTTGGGATTGAAACATAGCATCATATCTTGCTACTTGAGAGTCGTGTTTTGCTTATATCTTTTTCAAGTGGGTCAACACATCTGTTATTCCTGGTTCATTTGCCTGCTCCTGGCCTTTGTTTTGTTGCTGGAATCCAGGTGGTGGGTTGTTCTGCTGTTGGCCTGAATTGTTGCTCCATGAAAAATTAGGATGATTCCTCCACCTTGGGTTGTAGGTGTTGGAATATTGATTGTTCCCATGTCTGTTGAAATTGTTCACATAATTCACCGTCTCTTCAAGTTGGTTCGACTCTGGTGCTCCTCCATATGGTGAACTTGTGGATCCAGTGGTAAGAGTCTCCATAAATTTGCATATCTGATCTAGCTTGGCGTTGACTGCTGTATTTGCTCCACTTTCATAAATTCATGCAATTCTTTGGATCATGCTCTTTTCTATTGGCCACAAGGAATTGTTGTTGGCCATTTCTTCGATTAGGTCCCAGGCTTGATCTTCTTCTTTTGCCATTAAAGCTCCTCCAGCAGCAGTATCAATTGTGGTTCTCATTATTCCAGAAAGTCCATTATAAAAGGTTTGGACTTGAAGCCATTTTTCAATCTCATGGTGAGGACATTTCCGGAGCAAATCTTTGAATCTTTCCCAAGCTTCGCAGAGGGATTTCGAATCTTGTTGTACAAAATATGTGATGTAATTTCTCAGTTTTGCTGTCCTGGCTGGTGGAAAATACTTTGCAAGGAATTCGGTGGCTAGATTGTTCCAAGTTGTGATGGAACCTTCTGGTAGTGAATGTAGCCAAGATTTTGCTCTGTCTTTCAAGGAATATGGAAAAACTCGCAGTCTCATTGCTTCTTCTGATGCTCTATTGTAGTTGAAAGTGCCGCAAACTTCCAGGAAGTTACTGATGTGTGCATTAGGATCTTCAGTTGCATTCCCCCCGAACTGAACTGACTGCTGAATCATCTAAATGCATGTTTTGATGTCACCCGTATTTGCTGGTAAGGGAGGAAGTACAATACAGGAAATGAGGCCGTCGACCACCGGAATGGTTCTGTCTCGAATAGGAATCAGTGGTGCAACGTTCAAAGGTTCAGGTTCCATGTTGACTAAAGCTTCTTGGCCTTCTCGCATTTCCCTTCTCAACTGTCTGATGGTTCTTTCAATTTCTGGGTCAAGCGGTCGGAGTTTAAAGCTTCTGGTTCGTCTCATGTAGTTTCTGAGAACCTGAAACACAATAAAACAACAAATAAGTAAAAAGAAAATTAGATACAAGTAACGAATCTAACCTCAAAACTAATAGTGAAAGATAAATAAGTCCCCGGCAACGGCGCCAAAAACTTAACTGGCGTAAACACAAACGTATAACGCAAGCGCACGTATCGTTCAAGTAGTATAAAAATATCGATCCCACAAGGACTTAATATCTAAGCTATTAATTTTATGAGGTCAAATGATTACTAGTATCTAACAGGTTGTTTGATTGATTTGAAATGGTGACGATTCTAAATTTAAGAACAAGTAAATAAAATTGTTCAAAAGTAGATTTAAGAAAATTCAATATTAAAAACTATCTAGGGTTGTGATGACTTTTAATATCACCGGTTTATAAAGGGTTAGATTATAGTTTGGGTATTATAAAGATTTATTTATTGAGTCTTAATCTTAATGCTTTTTCATTAACTGGCCATTAATAAAATTCAACTGGGAAACTTAAAAATTACTAGACATAGAGATTTTAAGACATTAGACTCAATAGCCCACGATCTTCCTTGAGGATAGATAACCCTTTAATAGATTTCCTTACAGGATAGACATATACCTGTCGGGCGGGGGTAGCCATAATTGGAACTTAAATTTAATGAATCCAGATAATTTGGTTGACATAGACATATGGTTCAATTGGGTTAAACTGGGTATTTGTGTCTGACCATCGACAGAGGCTTTCACATAATTTATTTTTCCAGGTTAATAAATCAATATATTACCCAACTTTAAGATAACCACTTCATCTTTAAAATGATATTGGAAGAAATCACAACCCTAGATAGTTTTTAATATTGAATTTTCTTAAATCGACTTTCGAACAATTTTATTTACTTGTTTTTAAATTTAGAATCTTCACCATTTTAAATCAATCAAACAACATGTTAGATACTAGTAATCATTTGACCTCATAAAATTAATAGCTTAGATATTAAGTCCTTGTAGGATTGATATTTTTATACTACTTGAACGATACGTGCGCTTGCGTTATACGTGTGTGTTTACGCCGGTCAAGTTTTTGATTGTGACACGTGGTGGCTTCTGATTGGTCGGCTAGATTCTTATCTGCCACATGTCAGATATGGATAAGAGAGCCAATAATTGATGCTGACGAGGCGCTGATGTGGCGCCACGTGGCAATTTGACTGTCGGCACCATAGAATCGCGACATGTGGCACTCTGTGATTGGTTGATGATAACGTGGCAGTTTGACTCGGTCAACCTGGTGATGTGGACGATGACGTGGCAATGACCTGGAGTGACACGTGGCGATGGTGACTGTCGGCACCGTAGGATGATGACACTTGGCACGGCGCATGTTAGCAGATCGGCTGTGATGGTGACACGTGGCACGATGCACGTTAGCAAAGTCAAATTTTCTCAGTTTCTGATTTGTGGACCCGGCGCATGTTAGCACTGTTCGACGAATGTTAGGCATCGCGACGCCAAAGGCTTGCGCGTCGTGATGCGCACAAATTACCAAAATGCCATTTTTGCCAATTTTCACTGTATTGCTCCAAATCACCTTTAGAATGTCCTAAAACTTTATTTATCTACAAAATAACACAAAACACATCAAAATATTCACAAAACTCAAGAAACTATACAAAATATTATGTTAAATGAGTGGGAAATAGTGATAGATTTACCACTCATCATTTATATTGAAATGTAACTACAGAGAGAGTGACAATCACTCGAGACAGACAGAAGAGAATGAAAGGATTATGTTCCCTTCTTCTATTTTTAAACTTTTCCCTTGCACTATAAAAAGTGTCTTTACCATTCACAAAGAAACTAGTTTGGATCCACTTAAGAAACCTCTGCTAAAAAATTGAAAACCTGCCACTTTAGAGAGAGAAAATGAGAAAGAAACAACACCAATATTTAGAGCTCCATTCCCCCTAGCACGAATCCAGCAATAACCCGACAATCATATGGGTCTTCTAAGACACATCATATGCGAAAAAGTATGATCTGATGGCAACATTTTTAATATTTCTTCGCATCTGAGATTCTGGTTTTGACACAGTATCTCCAACCAGACGTACACTATGTCCAATCGAATAAAAACACACCTTCGGCCAATGATGTATAGATCTGGTCGTGTTTATTATTTTCTCCAGTTAATTGCATGTTTAGTTATTGTCATGTTACTCATTATTATTCCTTATGCATTATTAGTTGTTTCATTTTACCGCTTTAGTTACACATGCACTTAGTTTATTATTTAAAATGGGATTAATATGCATGCTCTCCTTACTGTACGATCTATGAATGAAGTCCGGCCAGACTTGTCTTATGTCCGATCGGACATGAATGATATTCGGCTATGATTCCATGGTATATAGGATGGAAACCCGAACGTATGTTCCATTGCCAATTCTGAATGGATGACTATTTTTGGTTCACACTCTGGATACAACTCCACGTACCACTGTGGGATAGTCTTTTCATTATTATTATTGTTATAATGCATGCTTCTTATAACTGCATATAAATGTTTCTATTTTTCTAGAATATGCTGAATGTCCGGCTTGACTTCGTGTAAGTCTGGTCGTATGTGAACAAATATATCTGGCCAACCTTGGGCTATATCCGGCCAACCATATATCATGTCCGACTAGGCCTCTCCGAGGCCAGACCCACTTGAGATATGTTTCAATTTGTTTTTTTATTATTATTATTGTAATTTTTTTTTTTTGCACACTTGAACTTTATTTATTTATAGCATTCTAGTTTATCATGTTTGCGCCTTGTATGCTTTATATATTATATTACGTGTGACTGCTTTATAAGACATGAGGATACCTCATTTGAGCATAAATATTATACTAATATCAGTAAGAGACCATTTCGAACCCAAACAGATTTAAGGTCGGACCTTTAGAGGGGTATAGTGCAGCCTTAAATCATTCTCGGTGTCTCATACCGGGTAGTGACTCCATTACTCTTTGGTTAGTCCCCCGCGGGACTATCAGTTCTCTCTACAAGCTACGAGCCCAATAGTGTAGTGGTCACCGATGTCATAGGCATAGTGGTAAACCTCATTTCGCTCCTACAAATACACCCATTGATTGCATCATTCTCCATAAACCTTATATTCTTTGCCTCTATAATTTTAGAAGTATGGGATGGAAAATAAAATTTATATCACTTAGACCTTTCCGAATAAATAATGAAAAACCACTGAGTTTCCTAGGGAGGGGTCTAAATTTTTTCTTGTGGATTGTACACTTTAACTTCAAGGGAACAACCATATTCATATACATGCCTTAAACTAGGTTTCCAATATTTTCAAAATTCAAATGGTGTTTTGAGAACCGTCCTTGTTGGAATCCTATTTAACATATACGGTAATTTTTAGAGATCCACTCCATAAGGATAATGAGAGACTAGAGTTGCTGATCATATTCAGAACCATGCCCATTAATGTTCGATTTCGTCTTTCCGCTACACCATTTTGAGACGGTGAGCCTAGCATTATGTATTGAGCAATAATGTCTTATTCCTTTATAAACCTAGAAAATGACCTAGTTTTTATCCTGATTCGCTGTATCTTCCATAATATTCTCCACATCCATCTGATCTCACGATTTTAATTTGTTGCCCCGATTATTTCTCTACCTCTGCTTTATAGGCCTTACAAATATCTAATGTTTCATCTTTATTATAAAGCAAATAGAGATACATAAATTGTGGAAAATTATCAATAAAAGAGATAAAGAATTTATGACCATTTAAGCACACTTGTGGAAATGGACCACAAATGTCAGTGTATACGATTTCTGAAATGAAAAAACACCTCCCGACACCTTTATTGGTTTTATTGGTTTGTTTTCCCTTAATGCAGTCATTCAAGAGTCTCAATGACTCTATTTTATGGAATAATGGAACATAGTGTGGCAGCCACAGTTTGAGGCTCTACCAGGAGACAGAGAGAAACTGAAGCCTTCCACAGCTGAAACGCCAAAGGTTGAACTAAAGCCATTACCAGAAGGTCTTCAGCATACGTTTCTCGGACCAAGTGAAACCTTTCTTGTTATTATTTCATCTGAACTAAGTGCATCACAAAGTGAAAAATTACTTGGCATCTTGAGTGAGCATAAATCTTCACTAGGTTGGACCATAGGTGATATTAAAGGTATTAGCCCATTGATTTGCTCCCATAAGATTCACCTAGAAGAGGGAGCTATCCCTCGCAGAGACCCTTAACGTAGACTTAACCCTACTGTGAAAGAAGTCATGAGAAATGAAGTGATAAAATTATTAGATGCAGATATTATATACCCAATTACTGACAGTAAATGGGTTAGTCCTACACAGGTTGTCCCTAAGAAGTCAGGTGTTACTATTGTGCAGAATAAGGCAGGACAACTTGTTCCTACTAAGGTATTTACAGGATGGTGCATGTGTATAGATTATAGGAAGCTAAATGTCACCACCCAGAAAGACCATTTCCCACTTCCTTTTAATGACCAAATTCTTGAGAGGGTAGCAGGTCACCCATTCTATTACTTTTTAGATGGTTATTCTGGATACTATCAAACTGAAATATCTATAGAGTATCAAGATAAAACCACATTCTCATCTCTGTTTGGTACTTATGTTTTTCGTCGCATGCCATTTGGTTTATGTAATGCACCTGCTACATTTCAAAGATGCATGTTGAGTATTTTAGAGAACTAAGGATGCTGTCTTAATCTGAGGAGAATGAGAACTTGAAGTGACTGGGATCACTATAGCAAGTTTCCTAAACCGTAAAATGACTATAAGTCGTAAAATGGTACTACAAAGTTTGAATAACGGTATAGTAAGCTGGAAATCTTCCAACCAAGATACTGTTACCGAATAAACAACAAATGCGAGTTATTGTTGTAGCTGAGGCGGCAATAGAAGCCTTCTGGGTCAATAATAATCTAATTAGATTATATATAATTCTGTTAGCAGCTGAGCTAGGCGTCAGCACAAGGCTAAAGAATTAATGGTCTCATCAACGATCCAGATACATACATCGATAATCATCTGATTCGTTCAGATTATACATCGTGGCGATGTGATGATCGAATAATCGCATCAGACGATAATCATGCAAATCCGCTGACGAAAGCATTTCTCAGCAGTTTGAGCCAACCGTACATAGTTCGGGTGTTAAGCACTCGAGTGACTGGCTATAGGCCAAGTGGGAGATTGTTGGACAATTATGACCCATAGCGTCACTATTTGTACAGATCATGGTGTTGTTGTACAAATTAACTATGTGACAAATGAGATTGTACTCTTATCATTTGTGATTAGATCACCTAGATGTATAAATGATGAGAGGTCCCTGTGATTTGTTCCTGGACGGAGAATGATATGAGACAGTATCAGTCCACGAAGGATAAATCATTAAATATCCCTAGTCAGAGCATTGTCGAGATTGGACATCGATAAATGCGTAAAAGACTAGTATTACACTTGTGCGCGTTGTGAGGGCACAACGGCATAGTTCTCATATATTTGGGTATAGGATACTCATGCAAGTGTAATAGGAGGTTGTGTTTTACCGATGGTACGGGAAACAGCTTCGCTCTGGATAGACCCCCTCGGAATTCCATTGGTAGTATGACTATGTGTCTATGGAAGTCCGAAATCAGGGTAGGTGTATTTGGTCTTAACCTGAGACTTGCACCGCTAATACTTGCGACAATCAATATACTTTGGTTGAGGTCGTCCAGGGCTTTAACAGGTTCTGTGTACGCCAATACTGGGTATATTGAGAATCGTAGTGTGTTGGGTGTGATGTCAAGACGGAAGTGTCAATCCAGTCATATGGAGATGATGGTCACTTATGATACGGGACTGGTTCACTTAAATGCTACAGCTATCGGGATAAAATGACAAGGTCATGTTTATCCGATTATGGAGACTAGTCACCAGACATCCGAAATGTGCTTCGTACGGGGTAGACACAATTCCACCCCTAAGCCTAGCACGTGATCATCCGATACTGGACAGAAATACGCAATACTACGTATATTATGCCTGATATAGATCCTTTTATTCCTGTAAAGATATTTCCGGAGAATTGGGAAGGCATGGCGCTTTGCTAGAGGCCAACATTGTCTTGTAAATCGGTATAAAATATCATTTAAAGAGAGATAACGATTAATTTGGAATAATCGATTAAATAATATATTTGATATATTATAAGAAATTGGATTTCGATGCGGAATCAAAATTAGATTTTAATTCGGGTGAACGAATTAATTTAGAATTAATTCGTTAGCGATGTGAATAGTGATTTCGCTAGGCATAATCATTTAATTACGACGCAACGGAAAATTCGTTAATTTGGAATTAGCGAACCCGAGCCCGAGATTATTTACGAGCGCATTCGCATTTCGAATTCAAGTGCGGCACGCAAGTCAAATCAAGCGTCAAATCGCTAGTCGCATCTAGCGTCACTTCAAGTGTCAAATCACTTGTCACTTTGAGTGATATGACTTGACAACTTGATGTGAGTTGATGGAAGTAGGTGTGGCCTTTAATTGTTTGACTTTTGAAAGGACAAATTCATTCCAAATGAATTTGAAATTCACATTTGTGTATAAGATACACAAATTTGGAACACATCTCACGACTCTCTCTTTCTCTCATCTTTTTCTCTTCACGCCCAAAAGGGCTAAATTTTCTGTTTTCTGGTTTTTGAAACCGTGAGCAGTGAGGGAAGCAAGAGTGGATTTTGTGGCAAAATCACAAGATCTAGCACACTTACGAGACATGCGAATGTGATAGGGAAGTCCACCCATGAGCCGGGAATCGTTCGACGAAGCTTGGAGCTTGACGAAGGACCAAAACCGAGCCAAAACCAGTAAGCAGAAAGAGCTACTGTCGAACTAGTTAAGAGGAACAGAATTTCATTTTTGTTCGTCAAAAGCGTCGTTTAACTGATCGATGTGAGTATTCTGCAACTTCTTCGATTGTTATTCACACATGTTTTCATGCTTATTATTGATCTTGGGACCTTAATAGAAACGAACATGAACAATATGCCTCGCATGCCAACAAGGGTAGACATCGTGTCTCTTTCGAACCCGGTGATTGGGTTTGGGTGCACATGTGAAAAGAGCGTTTCCCAAAGCAACGACAATCCAAACTCCAACCCAGAGGCGATGGCCCGTTTCAGATTCTTCAGAAAATAAATGACAAAGTGGATTTGCCATGTGAGTATAATGTTTCTGCGTCATTTAATGTTTCTGATCTTTCTTTGTTTGATGCAGATTCAAGGTCGAATCATTTCGAGGAGAGGGGGAATGATGAGGGCAAGGATGCAGCCCATGATGGACGGACCACCACAGTGTAAGTTCCAGAGGGTCCAATCATGAGGTCTCGAGCTAAGAAGATCCAGGAAGCTCTGCATGGATTCATACAGTAGATTGTATCTGACTATTCCCGCACTTCTACTTCATTGAGTATGGGCTTGAAGCTGGACGAACCCAAGAGAATGAATCTTATTCAGGCCGTGGAGCAACGAGTTACTTAGGCCTATTTTATTATAGTTATTTGACAATTGTTATTAATATATTTAGGGGTCGACATTTGTTTTATTTCGGCCCTTTATTTATGTTTGAGTGTTTTTCTTTAGATTATTATTTTATGTTTGGGAATTAGGTTAAGCATGCAAGAGTTTGCACGTGGGGATAGCTTAGCTTAGTTTTAGGATACGCGCCTGTTGGCGTGTGGGTAGTTTCGTCTTTTATCCTTTAGGGTTAGGGTTTTGGTTGCAGCCTCCTTATAAAAGGTTAACTTTTTGGTTATGTTTAACAACTTTTTTTCAATAAAAAAAATTATATCAATTTATGTGAGCATTGAGGAACCCTCAATTTGTTCTCAGTGGTTTTAGCTTATCAAAGTTCTGCTAACCCTTTGTGTCACCTTAATTAGCACTCTAGGATCCTATTGCTTGTTCTTCAGAAGTTTAGAGTTTTTATCCGAACTGTCTTGGCTTTCTTGGTAACGATTTCAGTCTTGTGTGGGTTTGTCTCGCTTTGCTCCAAGCAGGTTCTCATCATCACCTACCACTGTTTTACTGATCATGCAGCTCTTAAGTAGCTCCTTTCGAAGAAGGACGCTAAGGCAAGATTGATTACGTGGATTTTGCTGTTACAGGAATTTAATCAAAACAAAATGACAAGAAGAAGAACTATGTACGGCATTGAGAAAAAATAATACTCACTGCCGTGAATCAAAGAACAAAAAGAAGAAGATGGATTTTGGTTCAACACCAAAAGGACTTTCGTGCTATGTTCTCGTAATTAACGGAAACTAGTATGGGCTAGACTCACAAAACTAATCCATAAACACTTTAGAGATTAAAATCACACAAGGTTTTCTTTTTAATTTTTCTTTTGTTCTTGCTTTTTTTTATCACAACAATTGAGAGAGTTTGAAAAACAAGAAAGGTGGCTATGGTTAGAATGAGAGGCTTTGGCAAAAAAGAAAAATAAAATTCTTTTTATACTTAGGGTTTATTATTTCTAAGATATTTAATTAGACCAAGTCTAAGTTATTTTCTGAGTTCATGTGCATATGGTTAATCCATTTCTATCAATAATAACCAAATTACTATTAAAAAAACTGAAAAACCATCATCCAAAAGTTTGGAAATAGAAATCAAATTCCTATGAAAATAGGAATGAATAACACATTGTTCAAATTTAAATAACTATTATTCATAAAGTTTAAAGTGGAAACTATCACTGCTCTTACTGAAACAACATCCATTGTCCCGACCCTCATAATTTAGTCACCTTCAGCAAGGTCCCTCTACGAGTCAAGTAGCTGCAAAGAAGAACAAATATTGTTAATGGCTTCAGAATCAACAATCCATACGGATTTATCATCCTCCACTAATAGAGATTCGATAACAAGTAAATCGTATTTACCTGTAGCCTTCTTCTCTTTCAGCTCGATAAGGTATTTAGGACAATTCATTTTCCAATTCCCGTCCTTGTTGCAATGGAAACGCTTTCCCTTGGGCTTGGCATCCTTGGAGTCTTTCTTATTTTTCTTCTTCATGGGCTTAGCCTTAGCCTTCCCATATTATTCTTCTTCTTCTTTGCAGATTTAGAAGACTCGATAACATTTTCCTCAACACTAGGCTTACGATGATCCACAAGCATGGACTCATAGTGGTTGAGCTCATTAGGCAGTTGGGTTAAAGTAAAAGTCAACTTGTTCATAACATAATTGCTTTTAAACTGTAGGAAACTCTTCGGAAAACTTTCTATCATCATGATCACCTGGCTACGCTCGTCAATACGAGCACCATGGGTTTATGCTTTATTGAGGTAGGTCATCATCCTCAAGACGTGCTCTCGAACTGATGTCTCATCCTTCATCCTATCAGTCATCACAGAGACCATGGCCTTATAACGTTGACGCTCCGAAAGCTGCACAAACATGCCCAGCAATGATTTCATCATCTGAGATGTTGTAGCCATAGGCTCATGTTTTGCAGCAAGAACCTCGGACATCCATGCTGGAAAGTAGTAGCGAGCCTTCTCATTAGCCGCGATCCATTTTTTGGAGGCGTCGCGCACACAGCTTGGCCAGCATTTCTGGCCGGATCGGGAGGACACTCCCGTCCGTCAAGAAAAATTTTAGGTTTTCACAGACCATGATAGCGTTCATGTTACTTTTCCATTTAACATAGTTTTCTAATGTTATTTTATCATTATAAGAATGGAAATAATTGGAGAAACCATAGTTGAAAAATAAAATAAACATGCATTTAATATTCATTCATCGCATACTAAATTATCAAACAATTTTGGCATAAAATTAAACATGATGCATGAACTATGAATAACTAATTAGAAACCTAAGAGAATTATTATGCCACAGAAATCTATCATCCCACAAATAAGTGTCGACGTAGGGTAGGTCAAGTATTTGCATGATAGATTGAGACAATCTCAATTGATTAATATATACGGGAATAACTCTTATTCATATATTAACCAACCACCGTTTGATTTAATCAAGGAATTTTGATTAACATTTAATCATTCCTTTGTGAGTGTGACCCGTCGTTTCAGATCTCTTGGACTTAACTAGTGACATGCCACCGTAGGGTAGGTCAGTTCACTAGATACATCAAGAGTCTCTATCCTCTCGGAACCCAACTTGATACTGACCCAAAATTGACACCATCCGTAGGGGTCGAAAATAATGACGTCTCGAGGCGTCTTTTGAATCTCACGTTTTCGGACTAACAACGGAGATCGTTGGATATACTATTGTATATCCTTCTCCCGCTCACTATTTAAAAAATAAGGTTTTTTATTTTAAAATAACTAATATTTCATTTTACTAGTATGAATAAATTTATGGCGGCTAATGTTGGGGTTTTTAGGGGCAAATCCGGGTAAACGCAGCAGAACACGGAAAATCAAAATTTTCCAATTTCAATAATTTTCACGGGTAATTAAAATAAACATATTTTTTCTAATTACTCAATACTCAAAAACTGAATTTTTTACCCAAAAATCAAATTTAGTCATTATTACCGAATGACCCCTCAAAATTTGTATTTTGTTCATTTTGGTCCTCAAATTGTCAAATACAGTTTTAAGTTATTCCAAATCAATCCCAAAATGATTTGTACATGTCCAATACATCAATATACAAATTGCAAATAATTCCAAATTTTTCCACAATTGCCAAGAGGTCCCTTTATTTTACAGGATTTACATTTTGGTCCAATCTTGTTCAAAACAAGTCAATATGAAATCCAATCAACACCAAATTTCATATACATAATAGATACATCATTAATCAACACATATATGAAAAGCCTCAAATTTGGAAAGGGTTAAAAATCCTAATCTTACAAATTCTTCATTTGAATAAATTACACCTAATTAAATAAATTCAACACTTTAATTCAATCTTCACAATACCAAACAAGTCTCACCACTTTGAAACAACACAAGAACAATTCTAGGTCATCAATGAGTGGCCTAACAACTCTAGAATGGCAACATGATTATCAAATAACCAAAAGAGAGCTAATGAACTCATTTCAAGCTTTCTTTATTAATAATACATGCAAATATCTTTCAAACAAGTTTCCAACAATTTAATTACAAACTAAAAGAGTAGAGAAAACATCCTAGCAACACATGTTGAAGCCAAGAAATGATAGAAATAATTTCTTAGTTGAAGAAAGTAAGAAAAACTTATAAAATTTCATGTTTTGCTTAAGGTTTCTCTTTTTTTCTTCAACCTTTTTCTCTCAAACTTTCTTTGTAATATGTTATGGTGGCTTAACCTAATGAAATAAAATGAAACAAAATAATTTATACTTCTCATTTGCCCTTGGCCGAATTTTGGAAGCAAAATAAATATCTAGATATTTTTGTTTCAATTAATTAAAGCTAGTTTACTTGTTGTATTTGATCATTATAACATTTAATGAATTACAATAAGTCAAACCACTCAAATAAAATCATTTCCTAATGTAATCATAACTTAAGATATTTATATTTTAATTACTTTAATTATTTAACAATTAAATAATTAAATAATTATTTAAATATAAATATTTTAAATATATGTATTATATTTACTTTAAATATTCAAATACATATACATTAATGATTTATGTCAGATATCACAATTTGCTATTTAATTAATGTGTATTTAATAAAATCATTCATTAAATACAAATACACATTAATTAGGAAATGACCATTAGGTCTCTTTGCGTGTATCTTTCGTTTAACCGTTAAACGATTTATTAATAATCAGTATTATTAATAAAAATTTTCCCTAGTGCTCTACGAGTATATTTCATTAGTGAGACTCTCTAGGTTCAGGCATATCCGTCACGAAATCTAATTTCGTGTACATAATTTACCCACTCGTAAATTATGACGGACACAGATAAACTCTCTGAACCATACAAGCCGAGGTCATTGCATACGTGTAATCCCTCCGTCATAGGTATCCGGATTATTCCAGAGATATAGATATAAACGTCAAATCTCTATAGATATAATCACGTCGACGTTTCTATTAACAATATCTTAATAACACTTAGAACTAATTTCGACAATGTACCATGGGCCCATGGATTTAACAGATTGCTAATTTCATATTGAATACATATGCTCTATACACAGAACTGACATATCCTTTCTTGATACACACATGATATCATGTGTATAAGTCAACACCCAATGAATAGATGGAGATCTGATCTAAATAAATCGTTGACGTGACTGTCATCTAAGTGTGGAGGATAACTCAGATATCCACAGTGGTATCTCAAGTCAAAGAATCATTATTCTCACTCAAACTGAGAAGATTCTTATTGACGTTGGTGTACCATCCATTAAGAATCTTCGGTGAGTCGTTCAGTGTTTATCCGCTATAAACACCTACACGTCTATACGAGTCTCCAAGACTCATGGTTCATTGAGAAACCATTGGAATCCATTATTCCAATATACGACATGCACCAGTCTCAACGGGTTTACTTTACTGACCAAGTAGTGTAAACCTTGACCAGGAACTGTCTCAGAATGACAACATCATGATACAACTCAATGTCAGTTGCGACGCTTTTACAACAGTATCATAACTAATCATTCTAAGATCATTTACATCTTTACTATAAAAAAAAAGAGATGTTATATATTAGAAACTGTTATTTTACTCATAATAAAATGTTATATAAGTATTTATAGGGAAATAAATAATAAAATTGGCGCTCTGAGCACAAACCCTAAAAGCTAAATCATAACTCTTATTTACACTAATATATTATTAGTGACCTAACCAATTTTAACTCTTAAAATTTAACTCACTAATATCCATTAGTCTCTACTAATTAATTTACTCAATTAAAATAATTTAATTGATCTAGTTTTAGTGACCTATTATATTTTAACTCTTAAAATATTAGAACATTAACTAGTTTAAAATTTTCGAAATTCTGAAGTGGTCAAGATTTTAATTAAACTGTTTAATTAATCTAAGTGCGTTATAAAATCCAATGGTACGTGGAATTGTATCACGAGTGCAAACCACATTACCGTCCATTCGGTGTCAGCTATGGAATTTATATCCGGATTTTCATCCTATATACCAATGAAATTTATGATGCATTTATTAAGCCCATTATATTAGAATTTCTAATTTTAAACTATAAAACCAATTAATCAAATTAATCATTTTTCCATGCATAACATATTCTAATTTAAATATTTTAAATCATAAAATCACATTTCATGTCTAGAATGAATATGCAACCAAAACATGTTATGGCATGTGAAAATGCAAGAGTATGTACCCTAAGCTATATGACACGTTATTCAAACATTTCAAATAAAACAAACATGAAACATAAAAATATTTTGCATTGACGAGGCTCTTATTTTTCCTATACTAATCTAATTAGTACAAAAAATCACAAGACATCCCTTGGTCTTCAAATCTCGCTCCAAGGTGGTGTTGGCTCTTTTTGCGACTTCGGTGCTCCAAATTACAACAAATGAATTTTTATATAGGAAAATTAAATTACAACATTTGTAAACAATGTCCTTATGACCATAGATCCCAAAATCAAAACCAACATAAAAATAAGAGCCGGAAAAATTTACGACCAATGCAAAATCTATTCATCACATGAAACAATAAAAATCATTCATCTCATGAATATTATTTTGTGCCTACTCAACTAAACATGCAAAATAATATTTATAACTCATATAAATATATAAAACAATAACTTTAAATCAAAAAAGAAGGGCTAAGAACACTTTTCAACTTTTGCTCTCGGTCAATTGTAGGAACCATTTTCCTAGCGCAGCGGAAACACGTTAGGCACCCGGGATCGAACTATAAAAAAAATTTCAGCCCTTCTCTCCTTAAAGCCGAATCTGACCAGCTCCACCACTAAAATTTTGCTTCTGTTTTGGATAAAATTTCAGCCCTCGAATAGCAGTGAAAGTTTGGATTGTTTTGGACTCGAAATGCTCCCAGCTCACTTCCCAAATCAGCCCATATTTACGTCAATTACCACTGAGTATCTGATCTGATTTTCCAGTTAAAAATAGCCCCAACACAGCCCCAAAACATCCCTTAATATTCCCTAAAAATTATGGATTGAAACCAAAATAAATCGAGCCTCAAAAACACAAAACTATGTGCGGCAGTGAGCAAAAATAATGCTCACTGTCGCGAACCAAAGAACAAGAAGAAGAAAAAGGATTTTGCTTCAACGCCAAAAGGAATTCCGTGCTATGTCTCGCAACCAACGGAAACTAGTTTGGGCTAGACTCACAAAACTAATCCATAAACACTTTAGAGATTAAAGTCACACAAGGTTTTCTTTTCAATTTTTTCTTTTGTTCTTGCTTTTGTTTTTCTCAAAACTTGAGAGAGTTTGAAGAACAAGAAAGGTGGCTAGGGTTAGAATGAGAGGCTTAGGAAAAAAATAAAAATAAAAAATTATTTTTATACTTTGGGTTTATTATTTCCAAAATAAACAAAACCCTCCCTCATCCACCTTTGTGTATTTTCGGCCAAGGCAATGATTTTTAAAAAAATTTATAACATCAAATTTTCAATTACCGTAATTGAAAAGATGTTACAAAAATTAATAAGTTATCACCTAATAAAAAGTGTAACTTCCAAATTGAATCCAAGGGTTTCCAAAACCCAAAATTTGGGAATTCCAAACTTTACCTTTATTAAATTATATCTTATATAGTTTAATAACATGTGTTTAATTATCGAATAATTATTAAAACCATATATTAAATTTTAACATATAGTTTCAAGTGTGACAAAATCATATTATTAATCATATTAATAATATATATATACAAATGTGAGTATATAATTGGACTATCCAATTATATTTAATCTGCTATAGTATATCGAGCTAGCATGGGGACCAAATGGAACTACAGTTCCGAGCTCCAATAATCTCAGAATATTAAATATTCAGAATTATTAACTCCGGGTTATTCCACTAAAAACCTGAAGTTGCACTCTCGTTGTCGCAGATTGATAAATTATATCAAACCACGTCGGTGTCCATCGATATAGTCATTACATACGGATTAACCCTTCATGAGTATCTTGTAATTAGAGTCGGGTCATAATATTCGTTATACCCCTCTAATTATTTTTACCTTAAGTACCATTGATTCTCTAATGAATGATTTATTCATAACCATTATGAATTTTAATATTTCTATTCGTAATAGAAAGATTTGAGCGCTCTAACCGTTCAAGTACTAAATCAACCCTTAAGTAAGATATTCATCTACTTCTCGCAAGAAGGAGTGAACTCCATATCTATGTAAAACGTCCCTAGCTACACACCAAATCATGTCCCCAAAGTACGTAGTTATTGGTTAGGATTGCTACACCAACCTCACCTTTGTAAATCAAGAACATAGTATGCCATGCAGGAGTTCGTAGTACACTTAGGATTAAGATCAATCCATCTATGATCATCTAGTAGATCGAAATGAATTTTTTTATTTAACGGATATTATAAGAAACTCATTTCTTGTAACATCCACAATCCGGAAATGATATCGGCAGATGACAGATTTCCACAGCCACTTAAGCCTCTGACTGAAACCAGAAATCAACAATTTATTTAAACACCCTCTCATCAAAATAGATTAACTATGTGAAACATTAAACATGACACGTACACAACCCAGATGCGGTACAACCACACATATATACATAGGTTATACATCATAGAAACTCAAAGAAACTACATCTTATATGAATATAGACACAACATGATGAACCTATAGAACTAGTGACTGCAATGCTGCTCATGTATCTGATCAATGTCTCCCAAAATAAAGCCTTGGCTCACCAATAGAAAAGTCCTACAAAATCTGGAGAGTGGGGGTGAGTCCTAAAGAACTCAGTGAGTGGAGCAATAAAACCAGAAAACAAACAGTATTACAAATACTCATATTCAGTGCAATAAATTTCAGAATTCTTAAATCATAAACCAAAGTTTTCCCTTTCAAAACTTTTGTAAATCAATTAAGAAAACATTTGTATCATCATCAGAAAAATCATCGGTCAATCTGTACATAATCATGTGGCATTGGGGAGATGTACGCACAGTCCCCCAAGCCACTAAACCAGTAAACAGTGGTGTTATCAGTGCCACCAACATGTCTCTGAATATCCGGGTCTAGGGGCATCGCTATCTCACTAGCCTAATACTCAAGATCTAGAGGCATATGTCATCTCTAGTCTTGTATCTTGTGTGGACACGTCTATATATGGTATCAATACCGATACCCATCAATATCATGTCTGTCAATTCCATATCTGTATCAAGTTACATCTGAGGTGGATTTTTCCCCCAGGCCTCTAAAATTACAAAATCATACTTTGAAATCATTTTCATCATGAAAGTATTTATCGGAAATCAAGCTTTATCAAAAGCTTAAATCATTTGTTTCAACTCGAGAGAAATCAATATTTTAATTAAATTCAAATGAATTGCAAAATTATATCCAAAATCATATTCAAAAACTCGGAAATAAGTACACCACTCACAATGCTAAGGCAAGTCGGGTATGGTATGCGGCGTCGGTGACCTCTGAGTGGCTTGTCGTTGATCTAATGCCAAAGAAACTGTTAGTTTTCCTTGTAATAAATGGGAAAAGTATATACAATCAAATGTCGATGGTCATACTTATGGTAAGACTTATCATGTGGTTACACATCTATAGAAAGCCCTTCGAGTTTCCCCATACGTCTTAGGATTAAACTAGAATGGTTTTAAAAAAAATCTCGGAATAGTGCCTCGCGTCACGACGCAGCCCTTTGGGAGTTGCGACGCGCATCTAAAATGAAACCAGTAACCATCCTCCTTTTTGGTATCGTGACGCCAAAGGTTGGGCATCGCGACACATCTCACAAATTACAAAATAGTATGCCTCATTTGTTCCTCGCATCGCGATGCTCCCTCATGCGTGTCGCGACGCTCATCGCCCAGATCAACCCAGAACCAATATTTCTAGAACATGTCGCGACACCAGGGAGTGGGAGTCGCGACGCTAGGCCATTTTCCAGGCCAAAAATCAGCTTCACTTGTACATATCACTTCTTCAATAGAATACAAACCATAAACACAATGTAACTTCCATTTCACTCTTATCACCATTTCATAACCAAGTCATAACAATAACAAATACACAACATAACATCAATTACACCATTTATAAACCCCAACTTAATTTCCATTTAAATATTACACAAATTATGGGTTTCACAACCCTAAATTTTTCTAACTCAACAACCATAAACACATCACTAAACTCAAGTTACCAACACTCTTCAAGCTTCAAATCATCAAAATTTCAGCAAATCAATATATGGGTTTAAATTTTCTCACCTTAAAACTAATTAATCCTTCACAAGTACGGTCCCTTAAGCTCCTTTATCACACTACTAAGCTTGCATGTGGCTTTAGAATACTTGATTTTGAGTAAAAATGGTGAGGAAATTTCTGAAATCTTGGCTATGGAGTTGGCTTGATGATTAAACAATGAAAGAAAGAAGAAGAGTAGGAGAAAACGTGAGGTGTGTGTGGGAAGCTTTTTTTTTTATACTAGAGATGATGGACATTTGTTGATGAGGCTTGACAAATTATTTCAAGCCTTGTTAACAAATATTCACAAGTCTAGGTACAAATAAAAATAATGGTATTGATGCAACTCTTATAATCCTTACCGGACACAATGATTTAACTCAAGTATTATAAACATTACTACTAAAATCAGGCCTTTATGCCATCTCTAAATTTATTCACTACCCCTCGGAATAATTTAATCCCAATCGCTAATTACTACTCTAATCGAGTTATGAAATTCGAGTTGTTACAAATTATCCCCCTTAAAATGATTCGTCCTCGAATCAAAATGCTTAAAATATAAGGAACATACATTCTACAAATAAATGAGGACATTATTCTTTCATGACAGCTTTTGGCTCCCAAGTTGTCTCTTGGCCCTTGTGGTGTTGCCAAACCACCTTAACCGAGGGAATCCACCTCGATCGTAACTTCCTCGTCTCTCTGTCCACTATAGCTATTGGGAGTTCCAAATAGGATAGATCTTGACAGATATCCAATGTCTGAGATTCTAAAACATGAGATTTATCGTATAAGTATTTCTGTAGCATAGACACATAAAACATCGGATATATCTTATTCATAATAGGTGGAAGTGCTAACTCATATGCTCTACCTCCAACTATGTGAAGTATTTGAAATGGCCCAATATATCTAGGGCTAAGCTTACCTCTTTTTCCAAATCTCATAACTCCTTTAAAAGGAAATGCCTTTAAAAACACTGAATCACCTACTCGAAACCCCAAATCTTTTCTTTGGCGATCCGCATAACTTTTCTGGCGACTTTGAGCAGTTTTCATCCTTTCTCTAATCAACTTCACCTTTTCCACCATATCTTGTACCAAGTCAGGTCCAAGCATCTTTTGTTCTCCCATTTCGAACCACCCCACCGGGGATCTACACTTCCAGCCATATAAGGCTTCAAAAGGAGCCATCTGAATACTCGTCTGATAGCTATTGTTATAGGCAAACTCTATAAGTGGAAAATGTTGGTCCCAACTACCTTCAAAATCTACCACACAAGCTCGTAACATATCCTCCAAAGTTTGAATGGTTCGTTCTGATTGTCCATCCGTTTGAGGGTGAAACGTCATACTAAAACGTAACTGGGAAACCAAGGCTTCTTGGAATGATTGCCAAAACTTAGACGTAAACTGAGAACCTCGATCAGAGATTATTGAGATGGGTATTACATGCAATGATACTACCTTATCCAGATACAGCCTGGCATACTGATCTACTTAATTAGTCTTTACGGACAGAAAATGTGCGCATTTCGTCAATCTGTCTACAATCACCCAAATAGAATCATAACCTTTCGAGGTACGAGGACGCCCAACTACAAAATCCATAGTAATCTTCTCCCACTTCTATTTAGGGACATCCAAACTTTGAAGTTTCCTTGCTGGTCTCTGATGCTCAGTTTTAACTTGCTGACAAGTGAGGCATTTTACAACAAACTCCACTACATCTCTTTTCATACCGTCCCACCAATAGAGATCTTTTAGATCATGGTACATCTTGGTAATTCTATGGTGTATAGTATAGGATAAGGCGTGGGCTTTCTCTAACAATGAGTTTCTCAACTCAGAAATTTGAGGAACAATAATTATGCCCTTCTTTCTAACCGGCGTAAACACACACGTATAACGCAAGCGCACGTTTCGTTCAAGTAGTATAAAAATATGGATCCCACGAGGACTTAATTCCTACTGTTGTTATTAATTATTGAATCTATTTATTTACAAATATCTAATTGAGGGTGAAGATAATGATTGTTTGATTGATTTGGTTGATTGTAGATTTGCTAAATAAATAAAAAGACAAAAGAAAATACTGAGGAAACTAACAAAAGACACAAAGATCTAGGGTTGTGAATCCTTCTAATATCTTTTAAAAGATGAAGTGATTATTTTATGTTTGTGTAATAAATCGGTTTACTAACCTGGAACACGAAATTATGCGAAAGCCTCTGTCGATGGTCAGACGCAAATACCCAGTTTAACCCAATTGAACCAAATGTCTATGTCAACCAAATTATCTGGATTCATTAAGTTTGAGTTCCAATTATGGCTACCCCCGCCCGACAGGTATATGTCTATCCTGTAATGAAATCTATTAAAGGGTTATATATCCTCAATGAAGATCGTGGGCTATTAAGTCTAAGGCTGAAACCTAAAATCCCTATGTCTAGTTCATTTTAGATTTACCAGATCAATCTTATTGGTGATCAGACAACAAGAAGCATTAAGCTTAAGACTTAATAAGTAAACCTTTAAATTACCCAAACTATAAAATAACCCCTTATAAACCGGTGATATTAGAATTCATCACAACCCCAGATAACTAACACATAACTAGGGCTAGTAAAAACTTAAAAGTAAAAGATATAAAGTAAAAATGCTGAAAAGTAAAAGACATAAAGTAAAAACTGAAAAGTAAAATAAAATAAAATGCTAAGGTAAAAGGATCAACTTTTACTATTTAGATATCTCCCTTAATATAATATATTAACTTGAGATTATTTTACCAACCAGCCATATAGGCGGTAACCTGATTAAGTCAAATTAAGTCCAACCAGCCATAAAGGCGGAACCAAAATAAACCTGCCATATAGGCGGTAAGAAAATTTAATTACCAACCGACCAATCTGGCGGTATCCTTGATTAGTCAGGTTTAAACCAGATTAAAATGATTTACCAACCAACCAATATGGCGGTATCCTTTTTAAGTCAATATTTTAAATAGTGAATATATTATTTTTAAGGGAGATTAATCTAAATAGTAACAGTAAAAGAATTACCTTTCACCCTAGCTGGGGAAGTTACCTCCTCATGGTGAATAGTAAAAACTGTAAAAAGTAAGAAAGTAAATTACTATTATTACAGAACGTAATTAAAATTAATTACAAAACTAAAAACTAAAATAAACTGGATAGAAAACTCCATATTTACATCAGAGAATTCAGAGAGAATGGTACATTTGAAACTGAAACATAGAGCTGAATTTATAGGCCTCGGTAGGCTCTGGGCGTCGCGACGCCAAGGCCTTTGGCGTCGCTACGCCAGCTTCTTTTGGACGTGGCATGCTGAGGTGATGACACGTGGCGATTCTGGATAAGGTGATAAGGTGACACGTGGCAAGGTGGTTGGAGCTCAATTATTATGACATGTGGCGACTTCTGATTGGTCGGTTCAGATTCTTATCCACCACATGTCAGATAAGGATAAGTCAATCAATAATTGATGCTGATGTGGCGCTGACGTGGCGACACGTGGCAAAGTGAATGCCGGCACCATAGAATTGCGACACGTGGCACGCTGTGATTGGTTGATGATGACGTGGCAGCCACGTGGCACTTTGACTTGGTCAACATGTGATGTGGATGATGACGTGGCAATGATGTGGAGTGACACGTGGCGATGGCGACTGTCAGCACCGTAGGATGATGACACGTGGCACGGCGAATGTTAGTAGATTGGCTGTGATGGTGACACGTGGCACGACGCACGTTAGCAAAGTCAAATTTTCTCAGATTCTAATTTATGGACCCGGAGCACATTAGCACTATTCGGTGCGTGTTAGGCGTCACGACGCCAAGGGCTTGTGCGTCCCGACGCTGAAAATCACCAAAATTCCCTTTTCGTCCAATTTTCACTGTTTTACTCCAAATCACCTCCAGAATGTCCTGAAACTTTATTTATCTACAAAATAACACAAAACACATCAAAATATTCACAATACTCAAGAAACTATACAAAATATTAAGTTAAATGAGTGGGAAATAGTGATAGATTTACCACTCATCACACCCCCAAACCTAACATTTTGCTAGTCCTCGAGCAAAACACAATAAAATAAACATCTTTAAAATAAAATTTAACTAAGCCACTTTCGTAGGGATCACGGTTGCATTTAGCGTATGCAACAAGCCTTTAAACCCCTAGGTGTCCCTAATGGACGAGTTGTAGTCTCGTGAGGGTTTACAGCAATGATACCCACAAATATTTTACAAATGTAAAAAGGTAGTGAAACTAATGCACACAAAAGCAAAATGACAAGCGAAAATAGAATAAAGAAGTTAGTGACTAATCAGGTGAAACTTCTACTCCAAGTTACTGGTTGTTTTGTTTCTTTCTAAATTACTGAATAAGTAAATTCTCCGATCATTTTTACCATTCTCCATATACACAGCCAACAAAATATTAAACAACTCATTTTTGCCCACAACAGTCATAAGTGCAGTTGATAAGAGAGTAATATTTTTGTCCTAAAGTTTTATCGGAATTCACACCTATTTGTAGCAATGGAATAATTTTTCTGATTTTTCTCTTTGATTTTTTTTTTATCTTTTATTTATACACAATATCTTCCGTCTATGTAGCGAGCTTTGGGCCGGTGGCTCCCAAACCAGTTGACTTTAGGGCACCAGGTGTTAAGACACCCCTACGGAATTAATTACTCAGACTTCAAATATATATATTTTTGCAGCATCTTTGATCCATGTAGCGAGCTTTGGGCCAGTGACTCCCAAACCAGTTGGTTTTAGGGCACTAGGTGTTAAAACACCCTTACAGACTTAATAACTCGGATCTCAGATTTTTTTTTTTTACTCCATTGCTTTTTGAGATGCTTCCTCCAATTAAACTAGAGCACTGAATATTACAAACTTTTCAATTTTAACTCATGTCCGTATGTTACTATGCCTGTTGATAATACCTGCCAACTGAGTATATGAAGATCCATTTTAGTCAATTTTATGGAGAATTCACAAATTAAATAATTCAAAAGGAAATAAACAAAAATTAACTTGTTTCAAAAATGGTTTGAGATACGTCTCAGGAGTGGAAATTCCTTACACATCTATCTCTTACCAATTTCACTTTTTTAGTCAAAATAAAAACACAAAAACGCAAAATATTTTTGTAATTTTTTGAAAAATTTTCAATTTTTTTATGTATTTTTCGAAAAATTTTGGACTAAAAATAAAAATAACACACAAACTAAAAACAAGGTACTGATCAACTAATTCCCTCCCCCAAACCTAAATGAGACATTGTCCCCAATGTCTTAAACAGTAGAAGAAGAAGTTTAGAAGATAATACCTGGTTAGCTGAAATTCTACAGAAAATTAAAGGTTAAGATCCAGATTAATTCGACGCCTCTTACCACGATCGTCCTCGGACCAATTTATCTTTGAAAGGATAGGGTCAACTTGTGGTTCATAGGCTAAGAGTTGGTCAATTAAATCCGGAGAAGTTCTGGCAGTAAAGAGGAGTTCTTTCATAGGTTTTGACACGAACCCATTTCTCTGAGCATCATCAAGAAACACACAAAGAAAATCATAAAATCCTTCAATGTTGTACAGTCCAAGCGGTTTCTGGTGTATGTTCAGGTTTGCCCAAGATAGCACTATAAAAATTTCCTCCAATGTGCCCAAGCCACCTGGCAAAGCAATAAAAGCATCGGCACGGTTAATCATTTCTACTAATCGTTCAGACATACATGGCACGGTCAGTTCATCTCCGTTTGATGATCCAATAAGATTTGCCTCTGCCAAGGGTTTTGGGATGATTCCCAAAACATGACTGCCTCCTTCCTGTACGGCCTTTGAAACGATCCCCATTAGTCCAAGATTGACTCCGCCATATATTAAGTGCATATTCCTTGCAGCTAAGACTCGACCTAATTCATGTGCTGCCTCTACGTATTGTGGCTTAGTACCAACACTAGTACCGCAAAACACACAGATGTTTTCAACTCGTCTTCTTGAAGTGGCTTCCATTTTTTACTTTGGATGTCTTCAAAAGTGCAATGATGAGTTGAATTTATAGAACCTGAAAGGGTGAGTAACAATAGCACTAGTATCTTCCAGAGGACGTTTGTTTGCTAAACAACAAAAGAAATCGTGAAAGGTCAAAAAGTATGGATCCTGTCTATGAAAATAAAGATAATTACAACAGAAAAACAAATCAAAGCAATAATTAAGGCAACGGCATTGTGTACGCAATACGCCACTAGCTTAGTATAAATTCATTAGGATGCGTCTCAAGAATCCTTTCCTTACTCAGCCATTGCTAATGAATTGTCTCTTATCTTTGCCAAACACCATTCCTCCTGTCTTATGCTTTGGTTGAGCTTTTCCCTACAAAAATAACACACAAAATTAAAAACTCTACAACATGTATACACAAAATTTAAAAATAGAAATTAGAACAAAGTGCATGGGTTGCCTCCCTGCTAGCGCTAAATTTTTCATCTTCAGCCAGACGTGACTGAAATCTATCTGTCAATGAGGTTTCAGCGTCGTTTTGGACGTCCGATTAACGACAATCCCATGAGCGCTGCTTTTGAAGGGTCTTTTCAACGGTAAAGTGGCAAAAAATATTTTGTCACATTCAGTGTTTGTGCCACATTTTTAACCTTTGTTGCTCCAGTGGTTCCTGAAAAGAAAGAAAGAAAATCAGGAGGTCTCGTATAGTGCTTGACTTTGAATGGAAGTTCCATTCTGTCAAGCTTCTGGGTGATATCTTTGATTTGTACTCCCCAAAACAGTGATGTTTCGCCTGAATTCACTGGATCTTCATTTTTGTCTGACAATTGCTCATCTATTTGCTCTGTTTCTATTTCCACCTTTTCTTCACAGATGAATTTTAAAATTTATGTATTCAATTCTTCATCTGTCATTTGTGAAATGCATGCTCCATATGTTGGAATTCTCTAAGCTTCCCAAGATCGAATCAAGCAATGAAAATACATGTGAATACAATCAACGAAGTTGCGGAATACTTACATCGATCGGTTGAGACGATGCGGTGATGAACAAAAACGTTATGTCCTCCTCCATGAAGTTCGGCAGTGACTGTTTTTGATGTCCCAAAATTCAACCATGTGTGGTCCTCCATGGAAGCTCCAAGCTCCAAGCTTCAACAATGGTGATTCCATGCACATGGGTGGGTTTCCCTATCACCTATGGACGACTCCGGAGTGTGCTAGCACCTTGATTTTGCAACAAAATCACTCATTTTCTTCTCTTACTGCTCACGGTAGTGAGTAAACCAGAAGCTCAAGAACAGACAATTTTGGGCATGAGAATGGGAGAGAAGAGAGATATGAGAGAAATGTTAGGTTGTTGTTTTTAATTGTGTATCTAATTTTCTCTCTCATCTAATTAATCCCAGATAAATAAAAGTGTGAGTCATACGTCATCGGTGAATCTTCGGGAAGTGACCCATGAGATCCCCGGATATGTTGGCAGTAAATTCGGTCGTCGGACTATCCGAACACGTAAGTACCTAGTACTATATTTATACCGATTTACAAGACAATGTTGGCTTCTAGCAAAGCGCCATGCCTACCCAATTCTCTAGAAATATCCTTACAGGAATATAAGATCTATATCAGGCGTAGTATATGTAGTATTGCGTATGTCGATCCAGTATCAGATGTTCACGTGCTAGGCCTGGGGCTGGAATTGTGTCTGCCCCGTACGAATCACATGTCGGATGTCTGGTAACTAGTCTCTATAATCGGATAAACCTGACCTTGTCATTTTATCCCGATGACTACAGTACATAAGAGAATCAGTACCGTATCCTACGTGACCATCATCTCCATATGACTGGAGTGACACTTCCGTCTTGACATCACACCAACACACTAAGATTCATGATATACCCAGAAGAGGCGTACACAGAAACCGGTTAAAACCCTGGACGACTAAAACCAAAGTTTATTGATTGTCGCAAGTATTAGCGGTGCAAGTCTCAAGTAAAGACCAAATACACCTACCCTGATTTCGGACTTCCATAGACACATAGTCATACTACCAATGGAATTCCGAGGGGGTCTATCCAGAGCGAAGCTGTTTCCCATACCATCGGTAAAACAAAACCTCCTATTACACTTGCATGAGTATCATATACCCAAATATATGAGAACTATGATGTTATGCCCTCACAACGCGCACAAGTGTAATACTAGTATTTTACGTATTTATCGATGTCCAATCTCGATAATACTCTGACTAGGGATATTTAATGATTAATCCTTCGTGGACTGATATTGTCTCATATCATTCTCAATCCAGGAACAAATCATAGGGACCTCCTATCATTTATATATCTTGGTGATCTAATCACAAATGATAAGAGAGCAATCTCATTTGTCACATAGTTAATTTGTACAACAACATTATGATCTGTACAAATAGTGACGCTATGGGTCATAATTGTCCAACACCAAAAGTATCTGTCTGATGATGTAAAGATGTTTCTGACATTAGGTCGTCATCCTCTGATACGACTAGAATTGATGGTTCAGGTAGATCTTCATCAAACATCATGGTAAAGCATGCTCCAAGATCTTCATTTTGAGGATTGAAAGTTTGATCCTCCTTTGTTGGTGCAGTTGGTACAAATAGCTCAGCTTTTTCATCCTCGTCAGAGTCAGAATATAAAAGTCAAATAGAGACTTTGTTGGTTCAGGCTCCGGAGCTGATACTTCTGGTTGTTGATAATGCTCAGCCTCCTCCTCTGCTAAAGTGTCATCATGAAATGCTTGGTACTTGAAGGCTTCATCAGTGTCATCTGAAAATGGTCCATGAGGTATGTAGCTCTGATTTTCTGTTAATTGTCTCATCTGATCTGTCAGTCTCTGAATGAATTCTGATTGTCTCTGAATACTTTCAAATTGATTCTGGCATGTTTCAAGCATTGTATCCAACTTTTCGTCTTGTTTATTGAACCAATCTTTGAGCATGTCAATCATCTGATCTTCCTCTGATGGTTCTGATTGTTGATGAAGATCGTAGGTAGATGGTGGATAAGATGGAAAATATGATGGTTCTTCGTACCTTGAATGATTCTGATAATTCTGCCACTCTGAAAAGTATATGCATTGATCGCTCGAGTGGTTACCATCACAAATTACACATCTCCCCATTTCATTCTGATTAGCAAATGTAGTATTGCTTGATTCTGACATCCAGTGATAGTTGTTGGGTTGGTCAACAGGCCTCAGAAAACCGGACTGTTGCTCCCAGATTTGGGGTTTATCTTCTAATAAAGCTTGTGATCTCTCAATCTCCCAATAATGTTCCATTTTTCAATCACCTGAAAAAAAAAAGAAATAAAAATTACAGATAAAAATAAAGAAAATTATATACAAGTAAATTAGATAGCTTCAAAATCAATAACTCAAGAAAAATAAGTCCCCGGCAACGGCGCCAAAAACTTGACCGGTGTAAACACACACGTATAACGCAAGCGCACGTATCGTTCAAGTAGTATAAAAATATCGATCCCACGAGGACTTAATTCCTACTGTTGTTATTAATTATTGAATCTATTTATTTACAAATATCTAATTGAGGGTGAAGAGAATGATTGCTTGATTGATTTGGTTGATTGTAGATTTGCTAAATAAATAAAAAGACAAAAGAAAATACTAAGGAAAATAACAAAAGACACAAAGATCTAGGGTTGTGAATCCTTCTAATATCTTTTAAAAGATGAAGTAATTATTTTATGTTTGTGTAATAAATCGGTTTACTAACCTGGAACACGAAATTATGCGAAAGCCTCTGTCGATGGTCAGACGCAAATACCCAGTTTAACCCAATTGAACCATATGTCTATGTCAACCAAATTATCTGGATTCATTAAGTTTGAGTTCCAATTATGGCTACCCCCGCCCGACAGGTATATGTCTATCCTGTAATGAAATCTATTAAAGGGTTATATATCCTCAAGGTATATCGTGGGCTATTAAATCTAAGGCTGAAACCTAAAATCCCTATGTCTAGTTCATTTTAGATTTACCAGATCAATCTTATTGGTGATCAGACAACAAGAAGCATTAAGCTTAAGACTTAATAAGTAAACCTTTAAATTACCCAAACTATAAAATAACCCCTTATAAACCGGTGATATTAGAATTCATCACAACCCCAGATAACTAACACATAACTAGGGCTAGTAAAAACTTAAAAGTAAAAGACATAAATTAAAAATGCTGAAAAGTAAAAGACATAAAGTAAAAACTGAAAAGTAAAATAAAATAAAATGCTAAGGTAAAAGGTTCAACTTTTACTATTTAGATATCTCCCTTAATATAATATATTAACTTGAGATTATTTTACCAACCAGCCATATAGGCGGTAACCTGATTAAGTCAAATTAAGTCCAACCAGCCATAAAGGCGGAACCAAAATAAACCTGCCATATAGGCGGTAAGAAAATTTAATTACCAACCGACCAATCTGGCGGTATCCTTGATTAGTCAGGTTTAAACCAGATTAAAATGATTTACCAACCAACCAATATGGCGGTATCCTTTTTAAGTCAATATTTTAAATAGTGAATATATTATTTTTAAGGGAGATTAATCTAAATAGTAACAGTAAAAGAATTACCTTTCACCCTAGCTGGGGAAGTTACCTCCTTATGGTGAATAGTAAAAACTGTAAAAAGTAAGAAAGTAAATTACTATTATTACAGAACGTAATTAAAATTAATTACAAAACTAAAAACTAAAAGAAACTGGATAGAAAACTCCATATTTACATCAGAGATTCAGAGAGAATGGTACATTTGAAACTGAAACATAGAGCTGAATTTATAGGTGTAGACAACAGAAACTGGACGACGCTGTTCCGGGCTCGCGGCCCGATCGGGAGTACGGAGTAGCCCGCGGGGGACTGAACCGTACGAAATAAAATGGAGCCGCCACCCGGTGTGAACCGGGAAAATGAGATTTAAGGCCGCACTCACCCCTCGCAAGGGAAGACCTCAAACCGTTGGGTTCGGAATGGTCCCTTACTTGTGTCGTTTGTAATGAATGAATTTGTGCAATATTAACCAAGTCCACACAACATGCTTAAGAACAGCCTATTAACCATGCATTAAAACATCATCATGCTAAACAACCTAATCATGCATAGGAAAATAAATATCATACTAAACAATTACATCATGCTTAGAAACAACCAACTAATCATGCATTAAACATCATACTAAACAACCTAATCATGCATAGGAAAATAAATATCATACTAAACAATTAAATCATGCTCAAGCACAACCAACTAGTCATGCATAAAACTATAACATATTAAACATCCTAATCATGCATAAAGCAATAATAAACTTAAACGACTACATCATGCTTAGAAAATAAATAACGGAAATAAATTAACTCATGCTTAAGAAATAAATAACATACTAGCAACCTAATCATGCTCAAATACAAGGTTTGAGTGGAATGAAACATATGAATCTTTCAAGTGGTACGGGGCATTGTATCCCGAGTGCAAACCATATTACCGTCCATTCGGATTCGGCTATGAAATTTATGTCCAGGTTTCCATCCAATATACCACAAAAAAGAACACATATTTCATTCACCTGAAATCACATCATACACTAATTCACAATACTCATGCGAAATACAATAATAAAATAACTAAAAATAAAGGATAATAAATAAAAGGGTGCCCTCAGGTCTTACCTTTTAAGTCGCTTTCCGGGAGTGCGTTCCACGGTGCCGGAAGGGATATCGTTTTGTTGTTTTCACTGGTCCACTTATTCTACTGTTTTCACAAGTTCACTGTTTTCTCTGTTTTCACTCGTCCGCTGTTTCCGTTGTTTTCACGGGTCCGCTGTTTCTACTGTTTTATCTATTTTCACTGTTCTCGTTGTTTTCTCGGGTTTCCGCTCACCGTTTTCTCTATTTTTTTCTCACTGTTTTAACTCGCCGTTTTCACTGTTTTGCTCAAATTCTCTCTGTTTCTAAATCCAATTTTTATTCTCTCTCTTGGGTAATTTTTGGATCAGTTTTAGGGTTAATTCACGTGGATTTAAGAGCTGTTTGCATGTGAATATGGAGAGGGGTTATAGAGGATGGTTTACGGCAATGATAGTGGGATTCTCAAGTTATGTTTTCGGCTGTGGAGGCTTAATGGGCAATGAGGATGCGTGAAGGCAAGGTGCGAGGGGTGTGGTATGCTCAGCAGTGGCGTGCATGAGGTGCTCGGCAGTGAGGGGTGCTGTGCGTTCTAAATGGTTTTGGTCAGTGCTAGGCGTGATGGGCTGAGATTGTGGTGAGCTCGGCTTGGCAGTGGTTAGGGACGTGAGGGTGATGCTTGATGGGTTCTAGGGTTGTTAAGGGTGCTCGGCAATGAAGGGTTAGTTCACGGTTTTATTGATGGTGTGTGTACATGCAGATGCACTGGTGGCTTTTGGCTGTGGCAGTGAATCAGCGTGTGTTGGCTGATGGAGTTCAAAAGGCGTTGTGGGTTATGTTCATGAGGTGGTGAAGGCAGTGGCGTATGCGTGAGTTGAAGGGCTTACTTGTGAGTTGAAGGGCGGCTAAGTGGCTGGGTTGAAGCGTGAAGGTTTAATGGTTACAGGGGCTGCCGAGAGTGATGAAGAAGATAGGGGCTGAGTTGGGTGCAAGTGAAGGCTGATGAAAATGGCGTGGGTTCTCCCTTGTGCCTGAAGTCCTTGCCTCTATCATGGTTTCATGGCAGTGACCTCATCAAGTAGGGCTGAATGATCCAGATCATGGAGATGATGGGGCGTGAATGTTAAGAAGAGAATGGAGGAGATTCGGTGATGGGCTGGCTGGCGCATGCATGGGTGTTTGTATGGAGGGTGCAGGGAATAATGGTTGATTGTGGATGGGTGAGAAATGGGTTGTGATTTGTTGTTTTGTGTTTGGTTAAAGGTGACAATTGTTTATGGTTTTGTTTGTTTGGGCGTGGGCTTTGGTTTAGGTGGGCTTGGTGTTTGGGCCAAGGAAATGTTGCTTGCGAGGGTTTTGGGCAAGAATGATTTCAAAACTGAGACCGAACGAGCGAACCTGAAACTTGAACAAGCGAACCAAATCCAATAAAAATGTCGACTCTTGACCTTTCCCTTTCGACGACCGCTTTCCGTAACTTCCGCAACTAAAAAGTAGTGCCTCCATACGAGGCTCATCATTGGGCTGGTATGCAAAAATGCAATGCCTACAGTCGCCCCCACTTTGATGGGACTTGTGCAGTGTGTGACAATGACAATTCTATCAAAGTACGTGCAATGTATTTTTACTTACCTGGCTCGCCAGCTGCCACCTGACTCACCTGTTGCTTCGAACTGAATTGATTTGGTGGTGAGGTACTGCGACCCCTGGGTCTTGTTCCCGAAGTGAGCTGAGGGTCTTGTTCCCTGAATTGCGGGTCTTGTTCCCGTGGGTCTTGTTCCCATTTTGAGCTGAGGGTCTTGTTCCCTGAATTGTGTTGTGGGTCTTGTTCCCGTGGGTCTTGTTCCCATTTTGCAGGTCTTGTTCCTGATTGTGGGTCTTGTTCCCAAATTGAGTTACAGGTCTTGTTCCTGATTGTGGGTCTTGTTCCCAAATTTAATTGCAGGTCTTGTTCCTAATTGTGGGTCTTGTTCCCGAATTGCAGGTCTTGTTCCTGATTGTGGGTCTTGTTCCCGGATTGCAGGTCTTGTTCCTGATTGTGGGTCTTGTTCCCGGATTGCAGGTCTTGTTCCTGATTGTGGGTCTTGTTCCCGAATTGCAGGTCTTGTTCCTGATTGTGGGTCTTGTTCCCGAATTGCAGGTCTTGTTCCTGATTGTGGGTCTTGTTCCCGAATTGCAGGTCTTGTTCCTGATTGTGGGTCTTGTTCCCGAATTGCAGGTCTTGTTCCTGATTGTGGGTCTTGTTCCCGAATTGCAGGTCTTGTTCCTGATTGTGGGTCTTGTTCCCGAATTGCAGGTCTTGTTCCTGTTTTGAGCTGACTGTGGGCTTTGTTCCCAAAGACTGATACTGATATGGGCCTCACCCCCGACTGATACTGATGTGGGCCTCGCCCCAAACTGATACTGATATGGGCCTCGCCCCCAGACTGATACTGATGTGGGCCTCCCCCCAAACTGATACTGATATGGGCCTCGCCCCAAACTGATACTGATACGGGCCTCGCCCCAAACTGATACTGATGATGCTGCAGGCCTCAGCCCTGAGACTCATCCCCGAAACTGATAATGATGCTGATGTGATGTAGGCCTCGGCCCTGGAACTCATCCCCGAAACTGATACTGATATGGGCCTCGCCCCAAACTGATACTGATATGGGCCTCGCCCCAAGCTGATGCTAATGTGGGCCCCCCAACTGATACTGACCCTGAACTGATGTGGGCCTCGCCCTCAGAATGCCATACCCGGCCGATACTGATCATGAACTGATGTGGGCCCCGCCCCCAGGTTGAGATAGGCCTCGCCTTCAAACTGATACTGATGTGGGGCTTCGCCCCCAAGCTGCTATGATATTCTACTTCACACATTACACCACCTCTCACGAGATAATCTTTGATAGATAGACATATTTTTGTCCTCAACGAACGCTTCGTGTCGAAACCAGAGAACCTTCAAAGTACTTGATACACTCATTCCGATCGTCTGAATGGGTGATCTGAGTTAGACTCCTCGTGTGTGTGTGCCAGGGCTCTTTCGCAGCTTAGTCCTTAAGTAAGCCAACTTGGTGATTTCGTTTCAGAGAATCGAACCAGTGGGTCTAACCAACCTGGATGTCTTAATCACATTCTGTGATTACTTCAGCATACTCAACATGATATGGTTTTCATTTTTTTTCTTTTGTCTCTTTCTTTTCATTTTTCATTTTTTCTTTTTTTCTTTTCTTTCTTTCTTTCTCTTTTTTCTTTTCTCTTCTCTTTTTCTGACACACCTACCCTTTAAGGTAGCATTTCTCCTCATGGTGGTCCTAATACTCGCCCATGGGTAGCTTCACGCTTATCGGTTATAGGTGGTCTATTTTTTTTTCAGAGACTTGTTTTTTATTTCAACCATATCATATATCATAGCATCAGCAAACAAGTGTGGACATTCTGGCAAACGGTCATTCACCAATACATCATCTCTTCAACTAGTCACCTAGCTAACCACTCAGGCTTCTACTGCTAGGATCCCATAATCAAGTGCTCGTGAGTCTAACTGAGATCAATCCATTCAAAATACTGGATGAAAGCGCGTCTCGCACTTTTTGTTTCTAGGGTTTCTCCCTACAGCATGCAATGTCATCACAGGACATATGTCTAATTATCAAAGACTTCTCTCACTCATTTTTTTTTTCTTCTTCTTTTTTTTCAATTTTTTTTTCTTTTCTTTTCATTTTTTTTTTTTTCACTCTCTTTTTTTCACTCTTTTTTTTTTACTTTTTCCATTCTTTTTTTTTTCTTTTTTTTCAATTTTTTTTTTTTTTAATTAAAATGAAATACAAACTTTTCAAATAAAACACAAACTTTTCAAATAGGCCTTGGGATACCTGGTCAGCAGGGCACATTACCGATTCAGATCAATGTCCAATTTGCGCTTCTTGCCACGATCACTATCAGTCCAGTCCAATTTGGAGATGATAGGGTCAAGCTTCGGCTCAAAAGCCAGGATCTGGTCAATCAACTCTTCGGCCTTTGTTGCCGTCAGGAAAATGTCTTCCACAGATTTGGTGACAAATTCATGTCTCTTGGCTTCCGCAAGAAACACAAACAGGAAATCGAAGAAGTGCTCAATATTAAGCAACCCGATGGGTTTCCGGTGAACGTTTAGGTGTGCCCATGACGCCACTGTAAATATTTCTTCGAATGTGCCAAGTCCACCTGGTAATGCAATGAACGCATCTGCAGTATTAATCATTTCATGGAGTCGTTCAGACATACCTAATACAATGCGCTCGTCTCCATTTGTTGGCCCGATTAACTGTTCATCTGCCAAAGGTCTCGGGATGATTCCCAAAACATTACCGCCACCATCTTGAACGGCTTTTGAAACAGCTCCCATCATTCCCAGATTGCCACCGCCATATACCAAGTGCATGTTTTTCGCAGCCATGACTCGCCCCAATTCCTTAGCAGCTTCCAAGAATTTAGGTATGTTACCAGGGTTAGATCCACAGAAGACACAAATTTTCTTGAATCGTTGTTGTGAGGTAGCTTCCATCTTTTTTTTTTCTTACTTGGATGTATATTTGAATGTGTTGAGGAGAGCAATGCCGCTGAATTTATAGGACCTGCAAAAGAGGTGAATAATAATTGCAATAACATATTCCACTGAATGACGGTTAGCTAGATCACAAAAAAAAGTCATCAGAAGTCAAGAAAGGCCATCGGATCATGTCTGCAAAAACAACGAGAGAAATCGTGAGATGTCAAAAAGTTGTGGATTCGTTCCAGGAAAATAACATAAAATAACAAAGGAGATCGTGATACGTCAAAAAGCTGTGGATTCTTTCAATGAAAATAACAGAAAATACCAAAGGAAGCTCTAAAATGTCAAAAAGTTGTGGATCTCTTCCACTTCAACATGTCGTGAATGGTCCAAACAGTTATAGATTTCTGCCACCATTAATGAATTATCTCCCATTCTTGTGATTGCCAAGCACCAATCCCTATGTCCTAACTTGCTCCGCCTTTGCTTTCACCTGCAAAAATAACACAAAATTAGAGATTTTACAAGAACTTGAAACAGGAATCACAGCAACTTGCATAGGTTG